>ML333045.1:0-34799 GCA_005239505.1 Nicotiana paniculata | reverse complement strand
TATATATATATATATATATATATATATATATATATATATATATATATATATATATATGTTTCCGGTGGTTCTCTGGGTGCAGAGGTGCAGCTATTGCAGAGACTTTACCGTGAGCTACATTCCATGTTACGATCCGCAGCATACAAAGTCTCCATCAGAGTTATTTATATTCTCCTGTCTAATTTGTATTCCAGACAGATGTTGTATTTTATTATAGTTCCTCGTTGATGCTCATGCAACTTGCGACACCGGGTTTTGGGGGCTCCTACTAGTTGTACATTATTGTAGTTCACGTAAATATTATCTTTTTACCATGTAAGTTCTATTTTTATACTACCTAATTAATGGAAACTATGAATTCAAAAGTAATAAAAATGAGTAATTAAGTTGATCAATCACTGGTGGCTTGTCTGACTGCGGTGTTGAGCGCCATCACGATCTATAGTGGATCGTGACATAAACGAACTAGAATCCCGAATCCACAAATTTCAAATCCTGTCTCCGTCTCCGAAGCCAATCATTAATTTTCTTTCTTTTGTTTGAAAAACAAACGACTCCAAATACTGCATTGTAAGTCCTGATATAGGCTTATTTTGTTTACGCACAGTCCAATTTCACGCGCTTCTATTTTTCTAGATATAACCAAGCAGGTTCAAATGCATGAAGAACATATATACTGTTCTTGAAGTTGTATTAAATTTAAATGAGAAGTAAAGTCCACAACAGGAAACAATTTTATTTCAGGAAAGTGGACCCAGTTTGGAGCCACAGACAGAAAGTAAAACGCTTAAATTATAAAATGAAAAGAGAAATAATAACAATGGTGCGATTATTTCTAATTAGGTGTGGAGTAATTAATATAATTTTCAAGTCGAATATAATAGGTTAATTCTCATCTTCCTGTCTGTGGAGTAAACAACAACTGAGTTTCAACAAGGTCATATTTATTGGTTCTACATATAAACAAATGTACGTAGGTCTTGCTATGTAGTATAGAGTAATTTTATCTCTATCAACTTTTTCGATTGATAGTTGATTTGATGCACAAAATTGGTTGGATAAAACAATCAACACACTTACTTAAATTTGAAATAAAAATTATACACGAATCGACAAAGAATAAACAGAAAAAACGACCAACTTTTGATGAGAATTGTAATCTTGTGATGATGGATCCTCATTCCTAAACAACCAAGAATCAAGTTAGATCTATGTTGAACGATTTGTTGCAATTATAAACATCAAAACACAAACAAAACAAATGTGACGTTCAGATACACAATTGACTATATTGAGAGTTGACTGCCTAGGTATAGGTACTTATTAATCGACATGCCATGATTTGAAATTTATAGTTTTAAGATTGCTACTGCATTTGTAATTCGTCTTAATTATTGAGTTTGTAATTAATTAAAATATTTAAAGATACATATTTAATAAATTTTTTAATATAAATATAAATTCTAAGCAGACACTATTGGATTCGTCTCAATTCGTACCTAATACTCTAGCTCCGATCCGCCCTTGTTATTGATGTTTAAGTTGACCTATTTTTGTGTATGTTGTGAATCTAAGGAGGAGTAACATGTCAAGTGGAGTGTCCAATTAGGATCCCACGTGGCATAGGCCCATACTTATTCCTTTTGTTCTCTGACTTCCACATGGACTTGCTATATATGTATGATGCGTTTTCTTCTAACCTCGTTGATTATATTCTAAATGAGGAAACCCAGCATTATGTATATGTTGTTCCAAATTCCAATACAGTTATCCCAACACTTTGATTTTCTTTTTCCAATTTGAATTGTGGTTCATAATCTCTCTGACACTATATATTTTTGGAGTTTAAGTTCTAAACATGGTTGGTACAGTACATTACACAATTATTTCATTTAAAATATAAGTCAAGCATATTTATTTAAATGGATTTAAGTTATTTTTGCTGATATTCTTGTGATACTACTTGCCTTGTTTTTTCAAGTTAATGAGTATATTTATTATGACTAACAAGTCTTACTATGTGCATTAATATGTGATCCCTTCCTTTTCACACCGGATTAGATCGTAATCTGATCAAATGAAAGACTAATTCAGACGTTGTCTGCCCTCTCTACGTTTTTCTCTATAGTTTAAATGAAGTTTCTACAAGTCTTCTCTGACCAGATAATGTGATTTAATGTAGATTAAATATAATTAAAAAGTCGGGGGTTTAAGTTAAGATGTTTTCAATATCATTTATACTAAGTTAATTAACGAATGTCATCTAAGGTCGCTCTCTACGAAGCTTTTGGCATATAGGTTTCATCTGAATCGCTGCACCATGTTGTTGTGGGTCGTTTAACATCTCCTCATAATTAAGTTTGGACATAGTTTGACCGTAGTTATATATACGAGGGTCCCTCACTAAAGAACATCAATAGGAAGTCATTTTATGATTGAGGTTGGGCCAAAAAGGGATCCCACATTTTTTTTCTTTATAGTGTCCGTTAACGCATCGGAATCTGACTAACTCAATATTAAAGGTAAAATACTCCCTAACAAAAGGTCAAACTCGAATGAAATATTATATTATTCCACCACAATCCTCCTTCCTTATCTCACATTTCAAACACCCAACGGTCACGATATTTCATGGAGTGTCTTTGAACTAAATAAAAAAAGAGATTATCGGCTTTGCGTGAGAAATGTAATTTCTTTTTTCTACGAGCACAACAAAATACAGAAAAAGGGAAGGGACGAATATAATTGGTTTCAGTTAGAGACAAAAGAGCATATCATATTCTGAAAGAGCTTTTCATTAATTTGTTTTGGACCCCAAAAGAGAGCAATGATAGAATACTCTTCTTCAACATGTGCTGCTGTTTGTGGATGCCCCTCTCTCCTTCCTTGTAAGATTAACTATAATTCAATAGTTTAGTCTTGCATGTTCGGAAGTAATAGTACCACAAAAATCCTTGCTTGATGTAGAGCAATAGTATAAGCTACAATGGAATTAGCTCTTTTTATTATCAAAGGTTTTTCTAACTTCTCTTCAGAAATGGAGGAGAATTAAGGAAAGAAAAAAAAAAGTTTGGTGAGTGAGAAGAAAATAATACTACTTGATTTTATTTTCATTATTTAATGACATGTAGACATAGGTTTTTTAAGAAAGAAAGAAAGTTGTTGAATAAGAGTATACTTAGAGTATGTTGTCACGCTACGAACTTGGGCCTGGACGGAACACGACACCCGATGCCCGACTACATGCGACCAAGCGAATTAACTGGGTGGCTGAATCAACATGTGATATCATTACATACTGAATGCAGAAGGTAAACTAAAACATGCTGATATACTGAAAGTCTGAATGATATAAATCAAAGTACGGAAACACTAATACATTCTGAAACATATTTGTAGCCAACATGCCTTAACATAAATAGCCTGCAACTCTGTCTAACTATTATTCTAGTCTATGAAACCTCTAGTGAAGTACTGAAAACACTGTCTGTCTGTAAATACTGAAAGACTGTAAAGTAATGATAATGCGCTGAAAGAACTGGGGCTCACCAAATAGCTGGTATGAGAATGCTAGCTCTCTCAATCATAAACCTGTAAATCAGTATCTGCATCGTGAGATGCAGGCCCCGGGCAAAAGGGATGTCATGCTGAAAGAAAGAATTGTAAATTTGTTGAAACTGAAACTAAATCAATAACTGATAACTGAACTGGACATCAGAAGTAAGGATATGAATATTTCCTCTTCTGAATGATGAACCACCGGTTTATCTGAATAAATAAACTGCGGCCTTGGGCCCAAATATATATGTGCACAAACTGCGACCTCGGGCCCAAGTATATGTATACATAACTGCGGCCTCATGCCCAAAGATGCATAAAGCATAAACTATGGCCGTAGGCCCAAATATAGGTGTTCAACCTTCAGGGATTTAAAATCAGGAACTGAGAATCATACTGCAATATATGATACTAAATACTAAACCATATTGAGTTACATGATACGTGAATGCTGAATAGAACTAGATTGAAACATGTAACCATTAACTGATTATGGGAACTGAAGCTTCAATTGTTTATGACATGCTGAGTAATCTAGAATGAAACTCTTGGCATAAAACACAAGTCTATATTGATTACGCACTGAGCTCACAACGTTCGGATTGAAAGTCATGAACGAATTGCGAAGCTAGAGAATAGAAGTTCTACAACTATTCAAGGAATTAAGCTTAACTAAATTTATGAGGCAATTAGTAATGTTGTAAAAGAAACTCCGTATAGGGAGAATCATTAACATTACCAAACATAGAGTTAGCCTCACATACCTTAACTTACTGCTATTGAGCGTATTACAATATTCGCCAACCCTTTCAACTTTAACCTATAGCAATACAAGTCAAATGTGTTCCATATTAGCAATAATATTCATGTTTTGATCATTTAGGCATTTTATCAAATACTTTATGGGCTAAAGCCTCATAATCCTCATTAATGGTGTTTCTGCACTCAACAACCCATTCTTTATAACCGTTCATGCTTTTCTATCAAACTCATCAATTCATATCTCATGAACTTAGAGTCTAAAATCATTAATCCATTGCTATAATCAATTAGAGGGTGAAGATATTACCTTTTTGACGTTCTATCCTCTGGAATTCAAGTTCTAGGGTTTCTTTTCTTAACAATGATGTCTCAATCGAACATCTAATGATTTGAAGGGTTTACCCAAGTTAATAAGCTGTTGGAGAACTGAAATTAACTTAGAATTATCATTAGAACTTATCTTGGATGATGGAGGGACTTTGGAGGAAGTTGGGTTCTTGAGAGATTCCTTTTCTAGAGCAAGTTTTTGTGTTTTGGGGTGTGAGGGATGAAGTAGGGCTTTTAAAACGGCTTCCTGGGTGTGCCCCCCCACAGCTGAAGGTCCAACTGTGCACCTCAACGCGCATCAAAGGCAGTATCACTATCACAAGTGTGTGAGTACGCACGAGAACAGATAGGCGCGTAGAATGCGCATTGCCCATTAAAAACATATAACTTTTTGCACAGAGGTTCGTTCGGGCTCCATAATATATCATTGGAAAGGAATTTCAAAGGGATACAAATTTCATGTGTTTTGATGTGCTGCTATCACAGAATCGTTATTCCGTTCTATTCGGGGAGGAATTAATCTAAAACCTTGGGCAACTGTGAGGGAATTAAATTCCTTACGGAAACACATGAAACTTGTGGGCTCGGAATTTTTTTTGTTTTGTTTTCTTAAACTAATGTTTGTTGATTTACTGGTTTTGAACACAGTGTGCTAACAATGTGTGATGACCCAAAAGGTCATCCTATATATTTCTATCTAATTTTAAGTTCCAAGGTCGTGAAAACCTCTTTCTATCTCACCTCGATTTGCGTGCGCACCCCGGGCGTGTAGCCGGGAAGCCCTTATGTGAAAAACTGATAAAAATGATAATTTTGTATTAGAAATTTTTTATAGAGTTGACTTCGGTCAACGTTTTTAGTAAACGGACCCGGACCCGTGATTTGATGATCCCGAAGGGTCCATAGGAAGATATGGGACTTGGGCGTATGCCCGGAATCAAATTCCGAGGTGCCAAGTCCGAGAAATGAAATTTTTGAAGAAAAATTGTTTTCTGGAAAATATAAAGGTTTTTTAAAATGAAATTTAAGGTGAAACCTGTGGTATCGGGCTCGTACCTTGGTTCCGGAGTCCGGAACAAGTTCAATATGTTTTATATGTGTTATCTGTGAAATTTGGAAACAAACGGACTTCGTTTGGCGTGATTCGGATCATAAATGGAAAATTTAGAAGTTTTAGAAGTTTAAAGGAATTTCATTGATTTTGAGGTTTAATTCGATGGTTATGATGTTATTTCGGTGTTTTGATTACTTGAATAAGTCTGTAGGATATTTTTGAGATTGGGTGTATATTTGGTTTTGAGACCTGACAGCTCGGGTGAGTTTCGGGTAGGCGTCGGAGTGCAAATGCCTTAGGAAATTTCTGGTGTTAGTATTGTTATCTAGTGTCTAATAATTTAGGCTATGCGAACGCATAGCACAATTTTGGGCTGGGCAGGATTAAGCTAGTGCAATCGCACCATGTAGGTCGCGATCGCGGAGTGAGGGTATGGGGCTGTTATGCGAACGCACCAGGGTGGTCGCGAACGCACAGCGTAAGAGGGGACCTGGGGGCTGGGTGTGTTTTACCCTGTGCGAACGCAGCCCTTAGCACGCGAACGCATAGGCCAGATCAGCTAAGCCTTCTCGAACGCGGCCAAGGGGTCGCGAACGCATAGAGGAATATTGGCCCAGTGATTTTTAAAGCCAAAAATAGAATAGTTACGGGATTCTTCACCATTTTTCACAAACTTCTTCTTCTCCACTCCTCTTGGGCGATTCTTGGGAGACTTTTTCACCATAATCTCGTAGATAAGTAATCTTTAACTCGTTTCCTTCCATTTTCATCAATATTCTATTAGATTCTAGGCCTAAAATCATGAAATCAAAGGTAAAAATTGGGGTTTGGGGTATAGTTAAGGCTTTTTGATTATTTGGGAATTTGACCTCGTTTTGGGGTCGGAATTCAAAACAAATTATATATTCGGACTTCTGAGGTGCGGGCTCGGGGGTCGACTTTTGGGTCGATTTTTATAATTTTGTAAAGATTGAAACTTTATTATTAGGAATAGTTCCTTATACGTTTTATGTGTATTTTGAAGTTGTTTTAGTTGATTTTGAGCCGTCCGGAGGTCTTTTTACCGGAGAAGTCTATTTTGAGTACCGGTTTGTCGTCTTTGAGGTAAGTATCTTTCCTAACCTTGTGTGGGGGAACTACCCCTTAGGATTGAGTCTTCCTTGTTGATTGTAGTCCGAGTATGCGAGGTGACGAGTGTGTAATACGACTTATTTGCAATTTGATTGGCCTTTTAGGATTTGTATATTCTTATATTACTTGTGTATGATTTTTAATTGTTACATTTGAATCCTTGGTTGTTAATTCCATCCCTTCCTGTTTAAATTAGAATTACTTATTTTTGGATTCTTTCGTTGTCTATTTGACTTTACTTGACTTAACTGAATATTTTACTTCTTTTATCATCATGCTATATTTTCTTCCTAGCTTGCCTAATTGACTATAATTAGTGTCATCTAGCCTTATAGTTGACTAGCTGCAGTTGGAACATCTATTTGTTGGAGTCAAGCATGCCCGTGAGTCTTACATTGTGATTTATATGACTATTCCCTTAAGTGCCACTTAGGTCTAATTGTTAGACATTTATGTTATTGGTATTTCTTTGATGTTGCCTATTACTGGGCCTTTGTTTAAGCTGAGTGTTATTCCGTGAAGTTGACTGTTTAGGTGAGATTGGTTATAGTTGTTTCCCTTGCCGGGATGTTATGATTTCTTATACTGTTTATGATGTTAATGATATGGTTTGTATTGTTGACTCCCTTGTCGGGATGTTGTGGTTTCCATTAATGGTTATGTTGTTAATGATATTGTTTGTATTGTTAACTCCCTTGCAGGAATGTGGTGATTTATGGGTCATATTGTTGGTTTTTCCTTGTCAAACTGTTGTTCTTGATATTTTATGGCTGAGGAAGAGTGTAAAGCACGAAGGGTGATGCCGTGTATTGTGAGGATGAGAGTGTTAAAGCACGAAGGGTGATGTCGTGCCATGTTATGATATTAAAGCACGAAGGATAATGTCGTGCCATGTTATGATATTAAAGCACGAAGGATAATGCGGTGCCGTATCTAATTATTTAATTGTGAGGATGAGAGTAAAAGCACGAAGGGTGATGTCGTGCACTTGATTTGGTGAGAATGAGAGTAAAGCACGAAGGGTGATATCGTGCACTTGTTTTGGTGAGAATGAGAGTAAAGCACGAAGGGCGTCGTGCACTTATTTTGGTGAGGATGAGAGTAAGCACGAAGGGTGATGTCGTGCACTTGATTTGGTGAGAATGAGAGTAAAGCACGAAGGGCGTCGTGCACTTATTTTGGTGAGGATGAGAGTAAGCACGAAGGGTGATGTCGTGCACTTGTTTTGGTGAGGATGAGAGTAAAAGCATGAAGGGTGATGCCGTGCACTTGTCTTTGCATTTTATTTTGTTGTTCTAAATTTGGATATTCCTACTGATCTCTTACTGCATTTGTTGGCAAGATTTGATATTCCTCCTGTACGGTATGCTAATTTCTGAGTTACGGACTAAGTTCCGGTGGATAAATCTTGAGGAGATTTTGATCAAGGGATTTTATTGAAAAGTATCAATGAAAAAGTAATGGTTTGAAATGATTATATTTGAATGACTTATTCATCGAAGGTATATTTGAAAGNTTTTGGAGAAAATATATTTTCAAAGGAAACTCTTCCATACTAAAATGATTTTTATTTGCAAAAGTTTTTCATATGAACTGTTGTTTAAAGATTTCCACCAGTTTATGGATTTTAGTGGCTAAGGCCCGATGTGAACAAACCGATGTAGAGTTGAGTTATTGGTGTTCTCTATTGTATTGTGTTTCCTTTCGGTTTAGCTTGTTTTGTTGTCCATATTTCTGGGTATTTTTGTGTTGTTTCGTGATTGATTTCTGTAATTGCCTTCCGCTTTATATTTTCATTGTTGTAAACTATTCCGTGAAGTCTTGGATAGATGTAACGTTCTGTCATCTACATTCATGTTATTTATCTTGTAGGCCAGTGGTGTCTTGACTAGTCCTCGCCACTACTCCACCGAGGTTAGTCTTGATACTTACTGGGCACCGCTGTGGTGTGCTCATACTACACTTCTGCACATTTTTGTGTGCAGATCCAGGTATATAAAAATGTGCAGATCCAGGTATATATTGTAGTAGCTGTGTGGATGATTGCCGAGGAGACTCAAGGTAACCTGCTGCTGCATTCGCTGGCGTCGGAGTCACCTTCTTTGTATTTATTATTCATACACTGTTGTATCTATTTCCAAACATTTGTACTTAGAAGTTGTAGAAGATTCGTCGAGCTATGACTTGTACTACCAGTTTTGGAAAAGTTTGTACATTTTGTTGAGATTCAATATCAAGATTGTTAGTTTTCCTTTATTTATTGTTGTTAGTCATTAACTGCTAGGCTTACCTAGTCCCTAAGACTAGGTGCCACCACGATACCCAACGGAGGAAAATTTGGTCGTGACACAATGTTTTCCCAAATTATCAACAGGTTTTCACGAAATCCTACTAGAAGATAGACCTTCCATAAACTTAGTTGATTTTATCGAATCTTATGCACCTCACTCTTCGTCTTGATTCCAAAACAACTATTTCTACCAATACCCATCACGATAGGACTTCATATGTCTAAGATGTCGTATAATATCATTTAACACGTCCACACCTAGTTCGGATTTATGGAGTGTTACATATATAGTCTTAAATATGCTATAATAATTTCTATAACCATAAGACCATGTCATTAGAGGAAGAATGTAAAATTTAAAGCTAAAGTCATTCTAAATATAGAAAGATGTATTTATCTTTTTGGGACAAATTAAAAAGAAAAAGTATCATATAAAACGAAATTGGAGAAGTAATAGATCTACTTTGAGTCTTTATAAGTTCTTAACTACTAGGAGACCAACTATTACTAATAGAATTTATCCAAAAGAAAACAACTTATTTTCTTTCAAATCTCCAAGTTTGACTTGTTCCTAAAATAATTATTTATTGTTTGAACCAAGGAAAAATAATTAAATCAATTATATCCTGTCCAATCAAACCGGGTCTTGATTCACATTCAGCATTTTAGCAGCAGCAGTTAGTCGACCAAACTCCATAAAACAAGCTTATGCTCATAAGTCATAAGATGCTTTATACCTTCAACAAGAATAAGCACACAACTCTATACAAAACCCATGCACTTGTCACTCTTCCAATAGTTTGCTTGTATAGATTCAAATGATCTCCATTAATACTTCAACCAAAGATTGAGCCCAAATGTTGAAAGGCATCTCCTTATAGTTTATATATAATAGCTTTAATTAGTTTGCTGCTTAAGAAATGACCACTATGTCACATGACATTTTTGGACACCCCATATGAAAAGGATCTTGTATTAATTAGTAAAATATCATAACTAAAAGAGCCTTTTTTGGTGTAAGGAAGCTGACCATTAAGAGAGATCTAACTTAGTTTAAGATTGTCTTAATTTTTAAGTACAATCTAAATCAGAAAGTTGCATATGGAAATGTGACTAACACCATCATCAAATCTTCAAGTACATGTTATTCAAGATACTATTTGCTTTTCAATATTATTTATTTTGCCTAAAATTTGTTAATTATTTTTGAAGTATTTATTACATTTGGCGATTGCTTATAATTTACTACTGCCTTATCTCAATAAATTGGATATTCTGAGATTTAGTCATGTTAATTAATTAGCAATTATATGAAGACATTCTTCTTACTCTAGTCTTAAGTCTTAACCACTCTGCAATAACAGGTGTCTTCCCCTTAAGATGGAGCTGGCAATAGCATGCCCATTTCATTATTTTCACTATCATATCACAACTGTACTATTTGGTCAAGTGGTTGGTAACTAAATCAAAAAAAAATTGTAAGTTTAGCTCATCATTGTTGATCAATTTCAGCCACCCAAATTTACTTAATTAACCTACCTAATTATTTTATAATTATGTTATTGTCAGCATTTCATGATGTACCATATAATCGTAGATTTAATTTGTAGTCTTTGTAATTCTTCAATGTAGTTAACTCTCCAACTAATAAAAAAAAAAGTCTATTGATTTGACTCTAGAGAAACTTATTAGATAACACTTTTTTTTTAAGTATTAATTAGCAAATCAATATTATGGATAGTCGCATTTCACTTATATGCACCTATGGCTCGAGGCATCTTATTGCAAGATGAGTCTTGGGACAATCTCTCATAAAATCATGTAGTGTGGTTACTAAACTATAGAATTAGTTTTGGTATTCAAAATGTAGGATATTGAAGCAAATGCTATACGTTGGTAAAATTTTAGTATATATATATGCTGTAATTTTTGGATTTTTGTCTCTATTATTTGATTTAGTTAGAGATTGTTACCTTGTAATACGTGGTTTGACCCAATATAAAAAAAGGAGAAAACAGAAAATGGCATTTAGCCGTCATTTGCAGAATGATTCGGTTAAGTTCAAATTAATAAGTAAGCACATGGGAAAGTTGGAAACAAGAGTAGGAAAAGGAGAAAGGACTTGTGGTAGGAATTATTTAATTCTTTTAATAGTTATGTCCAATACGAACTTAAATTAGTCGAGTTAGTAAATTTCGGATTTAAAATTAAAAAAAAAAAGAATATGTTCTGGAAAAAATGACCTAATTAAGAAGTGAAGTATAAGAAGAGGAAGAGAAAACAACTGCTTAAAATGAATTAATTTGGAAAAAAAAAAAAAAAAAGCATTCTCTGGTGGTTGAGATGCTCTACTATTATTGGGGCACATGCTATGAACAGATAACTGCTGATTAAGAATCCCTTAACCACCCTTTCATTTTGATTTTTTAAAAATAAGTGAACATGATTAATCAATTAGTATTATAATTAATGGATGGAATATTTATGCATGTCCATGTAAGCAAACGCCCATATTATGCTCCATATTGCGTTATAAATATGGACTAGTTTTGTTCTTATTCTTTATTATTTTTATTTAAATATAAGTATTAAAGATGAATTTAATAAAGAGAAAGGATTGTGCATGTTCCTGCAACAGTTCTTTGCATCTCACCCTTTCTTATCATAAAGAAGGAACATAGCTTTTAATGAAGTTTGATCTTATTTTCTTTACAGATAACTTTTACATTCATGATTTGGTAAGGTTTCGTTAATTTTAATATTGAGTTGCTAACTCACATGACCACCTTCCGGTCCTCCAGAGTCTCGACTATAAGTTCGGTCGAATCCAATAACTTTGATTAAAATCATATACTTATTTTAGAAAATTTAATGAATATCACGTTTAATATAATAAACTGAAAGTAATTAATTGTAAAATATTAAGTGGGAACCAGTAAAAAGGAGAGAGACTTCTATAGTTCATGTTGTTGGTTTTAGAGATATTGAATTGACACTAGTATAGAAGAAAATAAGGGAAAGAAAAGGTACAAGGTAGTAGAATTTTCTTCTCATGATTTTGTATTAGAGTTAAAAAAAGGTAAGGGAAGAAAAAGAAAATTTCCCTTTTTCTGTCTCTTGTGCTTGTCAATTAGAGAAAGAAGAAAGCACTTTCCTTCTTCACTCTCTTGTTTCTGCCAAAACAATGACAATACAAAGAAAATAATGAAACAGAAATAGAGACATAAGGATTAAGCATTAATTCTTTTCATTTACTTCCTCCGCTCTACAATAAGTGGTCATTTTACTTCTTTATTTTGGTCCAAAGTAAGTGTTCATTTACATAATCAAGAACGAATTAATTTTATTTTTCCAAAATTTATCCTTATTTACATATTCTAATGTGTCAAGGTAATAAATAATTAAGGTTAATTTAGTGAATGCATCTTTTTTTTTAAGAGTTCGTATTTTTTTAATGAGTGTGTCAAAGATAAAATGGTCACTTATTATGGACCGGAGGGAATGTTTATTTATCTTCCCACCTTCTTTTTACTTACAGATAAAGAAATAAATGAGCAAAAAAACGAAGTATTTCAATATATATTGACAATCTGAGATCTTTCAAGACTTAAGAAGAAAGGTTATTTATTTTTCTATCTTGAAAAAGATAGCCTCAGAAAGTGTACAAATGGTGAGGGGCCAAATCAATCATAAGGATACATATTCATTAATTCAAAACAAGACACGAGATTGATATTTCAGATATTAAGATCCCATTATGTATATTCATTGAATAATTCATGAATGGTCTTCTTCTCTTAAAGAAAAAAAAAATGGTCTGCTATTTATTTTTGGAAACTTTTGTTGGACACTTTAACTTCCAGATTTTGACACTTTCGGTGGACTTGTACAAGTTTATTTTTGGTTATTTGATAAATTGAATTTTAAGCTAAGGTCTTATCCCTTTTATTCAATGAACTTGGATCTTGTGCTTCCTTTTCACGTTCTTGTGTTGAGCCCTACATGCACAAATATTGGAGCCATGTAACAGGTGAAACTCACTTAGCTAATGGGGATTTTTTTTCTTGTTAAAAGATTTAATAGGTAGTATAAAAATAGTAATTACATCAATAATGCCATAACCAATTATGGAAAAAAGAGATGCTAAAGAGCAATGTAGCAATTACATTTTGAACACCTACTTCTTTTTGTTCTTCACGTAAACACTAACGAAAGAGAAAACACGTTGAATCCCTGCCCCTTGACCAAAATATAAAGAAATATTGTTATACAAAGTTTCTTGAATGTCCAACAAAGTATTGAAAATTAATTTTCTAGCACTTTTTGGTTAATGTGGTAAAGAGAAAAGTAGGGATAGAAAAAGGGTTAGAAGGACTCTTATGAAGAAATTAAAGTGGTCAATTCTTATTCGAATTTTTCTCTTCTTCTCAAACAACTACTACATGAACCATAAAAATTACTTTAGGGAATAATGGTACTTTTGGTCCCTTAGTACTTTAGCAAATGTTCTCTTCTTCTCAATCAATTGATGTAATGATCAGTGGCGAAACCAGAAATATTTTCAAGAATGTTCAAATTTAAAAAAACTAAAAAAAAAATTCCGATAAAAGGTGTTCAATATATATTTTATACATGTAAATCAGTATTTTATTTATATACACATAATAATTTTTTATAATATTTCGATGAAAGGTGGTTAGTTGACTACCCTTTGTAAAAGGTGGTTTCGCCCCCGATAATAACATATAATTCGTTAAATTTGTGAAATTTCATAAGTAGAGGCATCCTTCAAATATTTAAAAGTAAAATATACTTAGCCAAATATCACAAGAAACAAATAAGAATTTGTTGACATGTAAGGGACTAAAAGTGCAAATTTTCCTTTACTTTGTTCTCCGATATTCTCGAGCAATTTTCTTAACATGCATAGGAAACTCAAAATGAGCTCGTAGTCTTAATTAACGATAAGTACTCAAAAAGAAAAGCCTAATAGAGGCAACTAATTACATTTACACATACTTTCATCCTCAATCTATGATTGAGGTTCAATCCTTTTTTTTTCTATTTAAAGTTTTGTATTATAATTTCCCTATTCCACTAGTTCATGGGGTCCACTGTTGTTGATTTTTTCTTTTAAAGAAAAAAACAAAAATAAATAATAACTATTGCATGGGTTTGCAAGTATTGGTTTGGTAAGCGATTATTCACATAGCTAAATTGGGCCAATCATTATGCAGCTAATTATCAAAGGAGTTGAGTAATGACAGCAAATAAGTCTTCTAGATTGGCCCAACTAACACTCTTATTAAAAGTTTATAGTTGGAATTATCAACCAATCACCACCACAAAAGAATAAAATTGAATCATTATTAGAGTCAACTGAAAAAAATAATTATTTTGTCGCACCTTCAATAAATAAAAACACATCGAACTGAATCTGTTTTATTAAGTTGTTAAGGTACTTCCTCTTTGAGTTATACACACTAGTGTTTACTCACTTGATGCTAATAAAACTTGGATTTCTCTATTTCTAACTAAGAGAATTAGTGGTAACTGTAATGAACCTTTAAAATGGAGCATTAGATTAATACTTAACCTATCAGAGTTGCTTTAAGAGAAACTAAATTTCATATCTCAAATGAAGATAAGGCGTGTCACAAGATTTAGATACGGATCCAAGATATAACTTTTATGGCTCTTAATATTGAATTCATTATACTTTTAAAACTATGAGTGCATATCTATCATTTATTACAATTTTAATGAACTTTAAAATATAAAACTCGTGCTCTCCGTAGTTATGAGTTCAATTTAATTTGGCGCCTCAAAACGGTGCTCAAAAAGAAAATTTTAACATAACAGCAATAAAAAGACTGCCACAGCAGTCTGAAATGTGGTAGGTGTTAGAATTCTGGTTGGGTTATTTCCCAACATCAAAAAATGGGAGTCTATTAATAAACCCATAACCTTCCTCTGTATGCAGTATCTTCATCTGTCAATTATCTGACTCAGACTCTATCCTCCACAATTGCTGAAAACTATGCCATTTTAGTCCACTGGACTTGCTTGTTATCCAAATACCATTACAATATAGTAGTTCCATTTGTTAATAACCTGCCTTTCTTTTATTAACAAAAACAAAAAAAGAGTAAGACCTAATTAGAATTTCTAATAGTGTATACACAAACAGACCTTACCCCTATCTTATAAAAGTAAAAAAGGTTGTTTTTAATAGACCGTCGAATCTCCTAACAGATAATGAGCCAAGAGTAAATTTTTATGGGGTTTGGAGGGGGTTGGGGTGGGGGGTTAGCTACGAGCGGAGCGAGAGTAAAGCAAGTTCTAGTGGTGGGTTGTCTTCGCGGTCCCATTCATCGACATAGTCAGAAGCAATGGATGTTGTAAACGCAGCAAATGTACTTTATTGGAACATATCTTTAGACGTCCCAATTTATGCCTCAAAGCCAACTTGCAATTTCTGCACTAAAAGTTATTACTGCATGTCTTAAATTATATACACTCTCGTCTAAAAGGTTAAACTATTAGATAAACGCATTATTTTGTAGCTCTGTCCGTCTCCTATCTGACCACAGTGTATGATAATTATCAGCTAATTAATTACGACGATCCCAAGCTAATTGAAATCAACTACTCCCTCCGTTTCAAATTAGATAGAGATAATTTCTTTTTTCGACTGTTCCAAAATAACTTGCACATTTCTAATGGTAAGGTTCTGCAAAAAAAAAATATTAAAAGTATGGGAAATTGAAAGGTTGTAATTGGTATAACATCCTCTACTATTTCAGGATTCTCCCAATCTAGTGCACGTTTAATAGTACGGATGATAAATACAGGATTCAATAGTTGGCATTGGAAAAAGCCTCAGAACTGTGTATGAAGAAACAAATCTTTCATTTCAAGTGTCAGACGAACACAACCTATTGAGTACAACGAACTTCCACTATCCCAAAGCACAAATCTTGTCCTTTCTGTCAAACTATTACATGGACGTATTCAATTGCCAAGAATTCGGATCTTATTACCAACCATGCAATTTTCAACGAAAAGCCAAACCCAACTTAAAATAAAATTCTGCCATGTATTAGTTGAGTTGGTTGGAGAAACCTCTCATCACCTCAGTGGTGACAAAAAATATTTGGCCCATATTTCACTAACAATAATTATACTGTTTCAATAATGCAACCTACCTATCAAAGGAGAGTGGCATGCCAGCCATATATATTATGACTAACATATTCAAATAAAGGAAATAGAAGCACCTAAGGATGTGGCCGAGCGAACAATGAAGTAAAATAATACAAAAAAAATATGGAAGATTATGGCATTAAACAAACCATATATTATACTGCTAAACTGTTTCTAGTAATTCGAAACTACATCAACGAGGATCCGGGTGAAAGGTTTACTTCTACTTTTAATGACCTGTTTATTGATAATCCTGCTTATCGCCGATTAATGACCACACAGATGCAATGGTGAGATTAGAGGTTAGACAAGTCAGAAAACTAGGACCTGATGAAATGTGAGAGGGACACATTTATTCATACAGAGAATAACAAGTACTTGAGTGCACACACATACCGGATCAAAATAACCACAAACTTGGTCTTGAGTACACACTTAAAGAAACTTCAACAAGCAATACAGTAAACATACTAAATTACCTCTAGAAGAACTCTCAGTTCACCACACATTAGTTTGCAGACAAACTCCAATATCAAAGGGTCTTTTTAATAGACAAGATAAAGAGCTTAGACGACATTAATTACGCAAATATGAGAAACACCAATGGTAATTAGGTAAAGCTTCTACCCATGCTGTGCTGTCCAGGACCAACAACCAGCCATTGTTAATGCTTTAAAAAGGATTCAAGTTTACGATTCTCTTCACCCTTTCTCCATTTCCTTTTATACCAGTACTGCTGGATGGATAGCTTTAATCATGCGTAGATAGACCTAATTCCTGCTCCGGCATTTTTCCATAGCCCTTGGGGCTGCACATATAAATGCACAAGAGTTAGTGGCAACGCATCATGTTTCTGGAAGCGAACGTCAATCAAATCTTTAGATGCAGGAGTTGGCTATTGAAAAGATTCAAACAGTAACAAAAACTTTACTAGACTTGCATATAAACATATATTAACGAATTTACACCAGGTTTATCATCAGTCTGCACAAGAATCAGCATATGAAGATGGATAACTGGGTAAAGGAAATTTTGCGGAAATTTGATAGGAGCATAATACAGGCCTAGGTAACAAATTGCACTTCATAATGTTATTGATGCACTCTCCTTAGATGTACAATAGCCTATTGCTTTTCTCCTTTTGGTTGTGGGGGTTAATTAACCATTCCCCTTCATTCTCCATCTCACACAGAAATTCAGAATGCCCTATAAGGCATGTGCCCCCCCACCCACTCACCCACCCCCACCCCTTCAAAAGAATGACTAGCATACCTTATTCCTAAACCTTTCTATTGTCATGTAACAAATGAGGATAATCCAGACAAACAAAGGTACAAACAAAAATGTTGTAAATAAGTAAGACCGCAGAGATGAAATTGCAAAAGAATTACCCCCAAAAAGAAAGAGTTTGTGCATCAGTTCTGACAATCAATCATGTTAACTGATATATATCAATCTTAAGAGCTGTTTTGTACACTTCATCCAGCTATTGCTAAACCCTCTTTGCAAGAAGGGAGTTCCCCAATTTTAGGAGGAAGAAAGAAAACTCGTGACAATTTAACAGATACATAATAAATGTAGTTCTGCCAGGCAAGAAATTCTCTCTTATCCAAGTCTTAGGAAGAACGAACATAATGGTATTTCCGAGCAACTATCTTGAGATAACTGGGGTGAGAACAACTCTAAACAAGCATTCAATAACCTCTAATTATTTCTTCTGTAATATCTTTTACACATCATACTACCTAGGTAATTCTGTTTGAAAACATATTACTTCCACAAGGTTCGTGGATAATCAAACAGAACTTGAAATGTGGAAACCTGATAAATTTCTGTTTCACAGTATGTATATTTCTACTTCACCACCAAGTGGCAAAATATAATACTACAGATATGTACCCTAGAACATAATGGGGAGGGATCAATGAGGAAAAGGTATTTCCTTTACGTTTTTCATAGTGTGGATGACGTAGACTAATAATACATAGTGTGTTCAATAAGAAGAGATACTCACCCAGGCCAATGGCATCTGAACCTTTCATGATTCTCAGCCTTTTACAGGTATCAATAAACATCCTGCAATATGCCAATTAGGAGTTAAAAGACATCGTCACTATCAAATATACAAATTATCATACAGAAATTACAGTCAAGAAGATTCATTACAAATAGTACTATTGGTACTTTTATTTGGTTCAGGAGGCAACAGAATCAAGAAAACAATTTGTTCAGGTCAATCATTATTATAGTAGACTCACATACTTAACCTTCAAAAAAAACAAGAAAGGAGATAGAGCGAGAGAAGACTATATCTCTGTTCATACATACTGAATAAAGTTATAGTCACACGTTGGCCATGAAGGCAAATCTAAATGAAGCTGTGGAAAACTTGCAGAATCGTGTTCTGCATCATAAGATTATTCTTTTCCTGACTGTAAGATTAGAATGTTGTTTAACTGTTCCAGTGCAAATTATAGAGAACAGAAATATTAGTAATTGAACTTGTATGAAGCAATGGATGAATGTCATATTTTGATGATTAATTGGATTTTCTGAAAGTGGCGAGTAGGTCAATCGTATGTTGCACGACATCACAATAGAATTTGTTAAATCATACATGCTAGAAATAAAACAGTTATCCATATAAACATAGCAGATAATTCTCAATCCTCAAATTCTCAATCAACTAGCTTAACAGCCGCAAATTTCTAAAAAGAGGCAAACATAAAACATATGATGATAAAATCTTTTTGCACAAGTCTATGGAAATGGTATAATCTTTTTGCATTAGATCGGGGTGTGTGGGTGGGGGTGGAGGGGCAAATCAGGCATTGCATTGGTGCCGGGTTCAAATGGACCCGGTACTTTTGGCGCGGAGCATAAATTTACGAGTAAAAATTCAATAATATTGTAATATATAGCAATATGAACCCATATCTTTAAAATACAATGGGTTCAATGGTAAAAAATTTACAGGTTGAATCTATAAAACTTAAATCCTAGATCTGCCTTTGGGCAAATCGTGGTTCATTGACCACATATTATCTATTCACAAATTTCTAATTGGTCAATTTGAAGTGGTGGAGGGACCTTGTTCCGGATGCAAAACGGTTCAATTGTGGTAAGCTCCCAGTAAAAACTCATGAATATTTATAACTTTGGCCGCCTTCTCCCTGAACTCTGCTATAAGGTGGGGTTTCTCACTAAATTAGGAACTATTGCAGCAGTAGCAGCTAGGCTTTCAGTTACAGGACTTATCTAACTTGCTTAAGATGACATCCATAGAGTCTAAATAGTAGATACATTCCCACACCTGGAGCAGTGTTGCATTTATTAGTTGCATCGAGTGACATGTATAGCCTACATCCACACACTACATGTGTTTAATTCCTTTTTTTCCAAAGGAAAATGCAGACTACCAGGAAGTATTGGGAAAAAGTGTTGATATCCACAATACGGAACATTCTTACAACAAATATATATATATGAACAAGCAGGAGCTTACTCCCAAGGGACATCACCGACAAGCATCCAGTCACCATCTTTATCCTCATAAGTAAGTACATATTCAGATCCATGAAGCAAATCCTTCAATTTGCTCTCACTTAACATCTCCTTCCCAGGAGCTCCATGAGATCCATATTGACCTGACATAACAGGGAAATAGCAGTAACTGGGACATTGCATAAATCTTGGAAATAAATATTTTACGTTTTGAGTCAATCAAGCCAATCACTAAAAGATTGAACTAGTTAAGTCTTCACAATAGCTTACCAATAGTAAAACAGCTAAACATCTTCTCGAGAGCAGAAGAGAGCTCCTGGTAAGCAGAATAGTTTCTGAGGTCCACTTTCCTCAAATAAGGAGCGCCGTCCATGCTGACCTTAATGAAAAGAGCTGGTGATCCAGCTTTTCCGTCCACCTCTTCATTGTTCTTTGAGGTAGAGGCTAATGTATTCTTTCTGAAAGATCGAATGGGTGGCCAACCAACAACCTGTGCCCTGAAATTAAGCAAAGATCACAGATTAGACATTTCCACAATCAAGTCCAAATATCTCACTTTGTTCTCTTAACAGGAAATACTCACTTGGTAGCAGGGGCACCGCTGCCTACACGGTTTGAAGCCTCATTCACAGCAGAAGTCCTCTCTGGAACTGTATTCTGATTAGTTGTCTCTTTCATTTTTGGTGGTTGAACACGTGAGGTCTCC
Source organism: Nicotiana paniculata (assembly GCA_005239505.1). Classification (NCBI taxonomy): domain Eukaryota; kingdom Viridiplantae; phylum Streptophyta; class Magnoliopsida; order Solanales; family Solanaceae; genus Nicotiana; species Nicotiana paniculata. Next base: position 14,261 of record ML333045.1, on the reverse strand, counting down.
GTTGTATCGCCTGCTTTCACACCTGAATTCGGCATAAATTTTCCCTGTATAATAGATTTAGTAACTTCAGTTACAGCTTCACCAGAAAATCAGTATTCTTACTAATGACTCAATTATTCACCTCTGAGAATCCATCCATAGCATCTGAAAATCCTCGTTTGTTGCCAGTAACAACTGTTTTCTGTGATACAGCCAAAGCACTATCTTTGGCAGGGTGCAAGGGAAAAAGCAGCTTCTCGTTCGAGGCCAAAGGGCAAGTCTCTATACCCCTTTCGGGAGAGAGGGACCCAGGGAGCCCGAGCCTGAGCTCAGTTGCCTTGAGATTTAATCCACAGGCATTATTGTCCTCTGATGAGGTTGAAATTGTACAGCTGTCCACCGACGAACAATCAGAAAGCCCCATATAGTTTCGCTCTTTAAGTTCTGATCCTTTCTTGCATATACTTCCTAAGGAGGCCGAAGAAGCCAATAGAGTTACATTACTCTGGCCCTCCTCCTCCCTAACATCAAGGAGTGGTGGAGACATCACAATTCAAAATCACAGTCCAATACTTTTGCACTGCTCATTTGAAGAAAACAAAATTATTACCTTACTCTCTTCAAAAATCAAAACAGAATATCAAGACTCAATAAACGGCTCACAAAATAGAAGTAAATTAACAACAGTACAACACAACACAAAAGTAAGTGTTCAAAATGGATTTGTACAGTAGGTGTTGAACAATGTACTTTACTCAGTTCTGGACTTAATTTTTTCTTCTTTTTTTTTTTGCATAAATAATTAGCGAGGTAACATTAGCATATATTACATTACAGTAGCAGCAAAAAGAAAATTCCTCTTAAAGTATCCTTTCTCCCAGAAAATCACCAACAAAGAGAAAAAGAAAGATCCTAAGCAAAACCACATAAGAGAGACGACAAAAGAATATTCTCCATTACAAAAAGGGGAAAAATAAAATAGAAAAGAAAATCACGAAACAGAAAAAAAAATCCTTTACTTAACAACAAGTATATGAAGCTCAAACAGGAAATATAACTGATTTTAACCCACCAAAGAAAAATTAAAGCTTCAGAAACAGATCTACAAAATCGTATGAAACAGAGTGTACATAAAGAACATGCAAAGGAAAAGGAAAGCGAAAGTCAAAATTTCAAGAAGAAAAAACCAAGATTATTAGTTCAAAAAATAAGAAAAAAAAAAAGGACTGAAAATCTTCTTACCTGTAAACCAAGCTATTGAATTGATCTCTGAAGAAAAAACCCAAGAAGAAACAGAAGGAAGAAAGATGAAGCAGCAGCTGAAGAAGAAGAAGAAGAAGAAAGAAGATTATGATGGTGGAGTAGTGAGGTTTTTGCTTAGAGAGAGAGAGAGAGAGAGAGAGAAAACTAAGGACCCTCCATTTTGGCAGACAGTAACAAAAGCTTATTTGCTGTCCTATGTGAAACCTCTATGCTTATTTTAAAATAAAATAACTTCCCTCAAAGAAAAATAAAAAGTAAAGAATAAAAAACAAGGGGGTAAGGTTGTTCTTGGGGGGTGGGCAATGTGGGATAGGAAAAAGGAAGGATAAAAGAAAAAGACTTTTTGTGCTTTATTACCTTCGAGGTGGTTTACTAATATTAGTTATATTGAGATTAATTTTATTGATTATTAGGCATGTTAAATTAATTTTGGGATGATTAAATTTAATACTTTATTTTGGAATAACTTATTATGGAATTACTATTCCATCATATGACATGTATAAGTTATATATTTCGATATTATTTTTTATTTTAGGGCTCATTTGGTACGAGAGATAAGGAATTATTAATCTCTAAATTATATTTAAAAAGAGCTTATCCCATATTTAGTTGGTAGAAAACTGCGATATAATTAATCTATGGACTAATTATTCAGGGATTGTAGAAATATTTTTTTTATTCCCATAAAAAGATAGAATAACTAATCCCGAAATATCTAATCCAAGAATAATTAATAACAAGACAATACTAAATTTTCATCCTGAAATTATTTTTTCTTATTCATTATAGCAACCCCTTAAAAGTCAAATTTTTATTAGTAAGTGGGAAAAAGGTTAAACACAATTATACCTTCTTATCTTTTTGGATGGTCTAAAAAGAGTTAAAGTCCCTTTGGATAATCTTAAAGATATACCAGGTGTCGGGAGAAAAAGAAAGATCAAAACATTGATTAATGATAAACATGTATTTAAATGACATTTAGGTGATTTTTGTGTAGGGACTAAAGAAAGGAAATTTTTTTGTAAGTTTTAGTGAGAAAATTCCAAAATAAATTAATAACATCTCACGATTAGGTATTAGTTTAGCAATTTCTAATTTCTAACTTGCACGATTAATATAGTCAGATCATGTTTTTACAATTTGCATATCGAATATTTTCATATGTGGAACAATCAACTATAGATTCGGACAGAAATTCATTTGACACAATATATTAAGTAAATTGTCACTAAGCGAGAAAAAATTATCCAATTTACTACTGTTAATTCTTTCAGTTTACTTTTATAAATAATTCTGTAATTTTTCAAAGAATTTAGGGTTTCCAAACTTTTTATACAAAAGAATATTGTGACCTCTTAGAATTTGACATCACTCCTTGAAGGTCGATTATGAAAGAAGTTGTATTTGTGGGTATAGTCAAAATAAACCTCATCTTCAACTCAAACAAAGTCACATAGAGAATGGCTATAGTCAACTTTTTTATCCACATCTTCAAATATTAAAAAAACGAGTCAATCCTTTTTATTCATTTTCCTTTTTGGTTCTGAAAGCCAGCGAAAAGGTTAAAACAGACAAATTTCGCCTAATATATTTTTCAAGCCCGCTATTTAAAGAATAAATTCGGACGTTTCCATCATTTTCTTCTACACTACAAACTCTCTTTTAACAATAATAGTATTACGACAAATTTATTAATCTCGATTGTTGTAAATTGTTATACGGGCAGTTATATTTATTATTTATTTTTGGCAAAATGGTTTTTTGGCTACTTCAATGTGCACCAGTTTGTAAAGTCAATACACAAACTTACAGTTTTTTTCTTTGAACACTCTAACTTGACAAAGTGAATACTAATAAACCACTTTGACCATTGACTAAGCTTATCTGGCAGTGACTTAGATGATGTGGACAAATGCGTGTCAATCACCAGAAAATGTGCGTGAATACATTGATCTGACTAAAGAAAATACTATAATCAATTAGAAAAACATTAAAAATTAAAAATTAAAAAAGAAAGGGAAAAAAATGACCCCTAGCTTGTCAGTACTCTCTTTCTTTTCTTCAAATTAAGCGAGGAGAGAGAGTATCAATGTATAATTCCGGCCAAATTCGATTTGAAAATTGTGTAGTTTGACTTCTATCTTATGATTTTGTAGCAAAAACGACCCAATCCTTCGTACTTGAAACGAACCCAGCTAGAGTTGAGCCAAAATCTAGTGACCAATGGATTTGCGATGTCAAATCTCACCCTAATACGCAGAAACTTACTGCTCTAAACACTTTTATCAACATACAAATATTTCCCCAAATATTGACAAATCTTGAAAGATTCTGATGAGTGAAGTAGTGAGTTGGTAAACCGTGGATTTGAACCCAGAAATGTAACTCATAAAGGATATTTTGAGAGAAGAAAGGAGAAAGAATGATAAGACATCAGCCTTGGATTGTCCATGGAGCAGCCCGAAGAACTCTGTAACAATCATCTCCTTTTTCGAAATAAAACCCAAGCATGTTGCCTATGATTTTGGGAAAACGGAGAAGAAGGAAGATAGGTGGGTAGAGAAGTATCAGGTTTTTTTCCTCTTTTTTCTTTTTTCTGTTTTTAATTTGTAGCTTATTTTTTGCTAATTTAATATTTAAAAATGGGACCACAAACAACAGATGTCAAATAATAAATAGTATAGCATATGACGTGTCGTACATGTCAGCGCAATTGATATACACACTCTACTAGATGTATTTCTCAGTACTCATTCCATCAAGTTGGAGTATTCAAATGAGAAAATTGTAAGTTTATGTATCGGTTTTACAAAAGTGATACAAGTTTAAGTAGCCAAGAAACCATTTTACCTTTACTTTTTATAATCACATAAATTACGTATTATTTATATATAATATCAGTGGCGGACTCACGTGGAGTCGAGCGGGTTCAGCTGAACCCGCTTCACCAAAAAATAATATTGTGTATATATATAAATTACGATTAAAACAACGTAAATTTTGTATAAATATTTTATTTGAACCCACTTGATAATTTTTTTTTACGACTAAAGTTATGTATTTCTAACATTGAACCCGCTTGCATAAAATCCTGGGTCCGCCACTGTATAATATACACATATAATACTTTCATAGGCTATTTTTAGTGTAATCGATTGGTTGAGCGGTTATTTGGCTTAATTCTTTTATATATTACCTCTCACATGCATAATTATTAAATTTAGTAGCGGATCTAATTAGCATTAGGGGTGTTCAAACTGAACCAGAAAACCGCACCAGATCGATATCACACCAAATCGATTAAAAGTCCGACTAGGTTTGGTTTTGAGTAAAAAAATCTGAACCAAAGTGTCATATAAATATATATATTTTTAAGACTTTATATTGAATTATCTTTAAAAGATGTCGAAATATTTGGGATCCTCTCGTGTGTTAACCTTGAAAGCGTACATTAACGAAAATTATTGTTAGACGACTAAGAAAATAACTATCATATGTTATTAAAAAAATTCTCCCATTAAAATATTTTAATAGATCATATCTTTGTCAATTTTTTCAATATTTACTAAACATATATTCACTTATCAAAACTTTATCTATAATTTTAATAAAGTAAGATTTGAATAATAATCATGTAACAAAAAAAACCCGAAAATCCAAAAAATTCGACAAAAGCGAACAAATCCAAACCGATATAGTTGGTTCGATTTGGTTTTGATAAAAACCGAACCAACTCGATCCATGTACACCTCTAGTTAGCATGTATCATGTGGGTTCATATATTGAGAAATTAATAAAATATTTATAAATATTTAATTGTAAACCTAAATATTATTATATATCAGTTGAGATCGTTGTATGACAGTATAATATAAATTTTAAATTCTAAATATCTCTAATTAAATCACTCAGCCTATTAAAACTAGGACAGATAAATATAAATCACCTAATTTTTTCTATGAAGAATCAACCAAAAAAAAGGAGTCCATGTACAGATACAATTGACCTGACCAAAGTACACACATAAACACATACTGACACACATGTGATGAAGATAGATCTACAATAAAAAGGATCAAGAGTAGAATGGACAGAACTCCCCCTCCCCCCCAACCTCTTAGGTCAGTTTCATATTTCCAATTTTGTCTAATTATGGACCAATAAATAAATATATTAGGAATTTTTACCCAAAATAGTTATCAATGATTCAGTATTGTCCATTTCCACCCCCAAATTTCACTTGAGATAAATTCCAATCCACCAAATGTCCTAAACTTTTTTAGCATTGTTTCATCCTTTCTTTTTCACCCCTCAGAAAACTTTATAACCCTTTCTATGATAAATTATAATGCCAAACGAAGTTGGAGGACAAACCATTTTCTGGAGGACTAGAGCCAAAAAAAGGAGCATAATAATTACTATGTTAGACAAAGAAAAGCAGACCTTGCTTTGGCCAATCCAACAATTCAACCACTCCACTCATTACTCCTCCTCTTTCTCTTTAATAAATATTCTACCGTTTCCATTTTATATCACATGTTTATTCTCTTAAACAGTCCAAAAATATATTTAATTACACTAATTGTAAATTACAACACTTGTTATGTATTTTTGAAATATACAGATTTTATATCAAAAATATCTAAAATTTAAGTCCTTCACACTAAAGTGCAAAATAATTGGTCTTTCGCGAATAAATTATGTAGAGATTATAATGCATGAATCGTAAGTAATAAGTATCACATCAATATAATTAATTAAAAAATTGTCATATATTAGTTATAATGAAGAAATAAAAATTATTTTATATTATCAACTACTCCATGCACTCCACCTTATATTCCTTCAACAAATTTTGCTTTTGTTCATTATCATTCATGTCATATGTAGCGTCTAAATGTCAAGGTATTTCTTTAGAAATAAACTAAAAACAATTAACAAACTATTATTATAGATATGTTTGATTGGATTGAAAAACTCATAGTTTTGTGTATCATAAATACCCCTCCAATCACATGGGTGACAAAAGTGGGTCCCACGGGTAAAATGCCGCAAGATGCTTTGGCCCCAAGCCCCTAATCAGGGTAGTCCCCACCTCTAGAGGGGATTAGGAAATACACTTTTTAATATTTTACTTGACACGTATTGACTTTTCACGCTTAAGAAATAATAAATGAAGTGTATAATTTACAATGACACATATATTAATTGATGCATATTTTATTAGATTTGTAAAAATGATTTGAAATGAGTAATAAACATTATGGATATAACTGGAAAAATAATTTGTCTTCTCTTGATACGCGTAAAGTGACAATTAGAAATAAAAAATAATTTTTAATACACATGCCAAGTAAAAGTGAATGTATGGGTATTTTTTATTTTATTTTATTTTTGGGCGAAGAAAAGCTGAAGAAGACCTAAAAGTCGAAAAAAGATCCATGAATTTCGGCAACTTTTATGGATTAATTGAAAACAACATTATCTATTTGTTTAAGGGTATTGTTGGACTTGAAGGGTGAATCATTTTTCTTATGCCTCAATTCATTGTAAGAGAAAAAAGTTACTTTGAGCTTATAACCGGTAACTAACTTCATAAGTTCATTAGTAAAATGAATTTGCTCTAAGTTCGCAATTGCGACCTGCATATAAATCTTTTGCTGATAATAATAAAGAATATGTGAAAAATATAAGCACAAGAGTACGTAAAAAGAATTTTTCTTCTATTCAGTTAAAGTTGGAATTAAAATTTGCAACTACAGTTCCATCTTTTACGATTTAAATAAATATTTTTAATCAAGCGGCCACTCACTCTTTTTTCCGCAAATGTTCACATGCCCGCTCCAACCAAAATAAATTAAAAGAATAAATTTTATTTTTATTAAACTTAAAGGAAAAGATATTGTCTTTAATCTTAAGTTTTATTCTTTTTTTAAATTTTGGCTTGTGTCAAGAGGGAGGAAATGGTGTTTAAGCATAGACTTTAGCCCCCAAAAAGTTTAGAGGTAATAGTGGTAGCGGAATCAGAATTTTCGTTACGAAATGTTAAAAATAAATATGCTAGGAGATTAAGGAGAGTCAATATATAGTAAAACATATATTTTTTACCTACCTACAAAATATATTTTTCCAGCAAAGAGGCGTCATTTGATACGTCTTCCTATAAGGTAAACATAAATTATAGTCTATTTGGTCAAGCTTTTATTTTTTTTTAAAAAGATATTTTATTTTCAAAGTTAAGATGTTTGATCAAGTTTCTAGAAGAAAAAATTTTTTATTTTTGATTAGAAAAGTAGTTTTTGAGAAAGAGAACAAATAATTTCTTTGTAAGAATACTTTTGATAAAATATATTTAGAAATATTTTTTAAATCTTAGCCAAATATTAATTGATATTTAAAAGTATTTTTTAATTAAGTAAAAACTACCTCTTACTAAATTATATATTTTTTACAATAAACTGATTTCTAATGGCCAAGCTATCCGTTAAATTCCCAATCGAATATCAATCAGGAAAAAGAAAAAGAAAAAGAAAAAGAAAAAAAAGAAACATAGAGTTTGGAGAAAAGGAGGAGTTGAGTAAGGGTTACGCAGAATTAGTGAGGAAGATAAGGAAAGGGGGACAAAGCAAGAACAGCAAGGAGGCCGTATGATGTTTATACTCCGACAAGAAAGCGGCTTTTGGTTTTCCTTTGCCGGGTCTAGAACGCGACATATAACCTCCTCCCCGCTCACTTCCTCCTCCTTCTACCACAAACGCGTGTTTAACAACGATAAGAGCCTCTTATGTTGTGTGTTGAGATGTGAATAGCACGCACTATCGATGAGAATGGGTATTTAGCGTTTATGGACTCCCTGTTTTAGGTAAATAAATTTAAAATTAATGCTAAAGATTTGGGGAGAAAAAGTCATTAATCATCATTAACTGCTACCACTATCGCACGCTCGGTCTTTTAAGCATGAAATGGCTTTTGTTTGTTATGCCCCCCGTCATCATACGGCACACATACATACCGTGCCTCCCAAACTCTTACGTCATTCATTTGTCATCATTGCTCTATGGTTTGTTTTGCTTAGTTTTTAAAATCAGCTTATTTGTGAAATTATTTTGGTCAAGAATAATTTTAAGAAAATAATTTTGGTGAGAAATAGCTTTGTATTTGGTTAATTAATTTAAATTTTATTTTATACAAAGATTAGTATTTGATTAAGTTTTTAAAAAGTACTTCTAAATATATTTTCTCAAAGAATTATTTTTTCAACTTCTTAAATAATTTTTGTTTCTACTCAAACACTTTTTCTTCTCCTAAAGCTTAGTCAAACACCTCAAGTTTGAAGAAAAAATACTTTTTAAAAGAAAAATAACACTTCAGGCAAATTCCGGTTATACGAGGCAAACCTTAGTGCTGAGTCTTGGCGAATCTCATGCGGTGGGACAAATCTCAGTGAGGATGTAGAGAAAGGAGTCACGTAATTAATATACAAAGCAGGGTCATTTTAGTCTATTTATAAGTAAGTTGTTAATAGTCGGTTAGTTAGTTTTAATAAGAGCCAATTGTACAAATACCTAGTTGTAATCATTGTTCCATTGAATAGAACAAATACTCTTCTTCCCTCTCATTTCATTTCCTCTCTTACTCTAGCTAGGATTCTTCACTTTGATCTGCTAATTCAGCATGATATCAGAGCCATAAGACTAGTAATCTTAGTTCTCATCGATTCAGGTTAGATTTGTGATTGAAAATTCGACATAGATATTTCCGCCATAACTGTTCCCGAAGCACAGCTAAGAAGCCATGGAAGATTCTACTCATGCAAACACATCTGTTGCTGGAGCGGGTAGAGTTGTTGACGTTGTGGATGACAATCTAGCTAGAGATGATTTTTTGGTCGATTTACCTCACAATCACCATCTGTATCTTGGACCAGCAAATACAAGTGGAGCTCAACTCATCTCGTTTCAATTAACAGGTACTGATAACTATACACTTTGGGATCGATCTATGAGAATTGTTCTACGAGAAAGAAACAAGCTAGGTATTGTAGAAGGAAAGTGGAAAAAGGAGAAGTTTCACAATAATCTGTGGGAACAGTGGGAGAGATGTAATGCTATTGTATTGTCCTGATTAATGAATGTTGTAGCTCCTCAACTTATTGGAGGAGTTTTGTTTGGATCAAGTGCACATGGAGTGTGGGAAGATCTTTGAGAGAGATTTAGTAAGGTAGACAGATCTAGGTCATACAATTTGCACAAGGAGATTGCGATTCTATGTCAAGGTATCTCTTCAGTTTCTGTGTACTATACAAAATTAAAGGATTTGTGGGATGAATACGAAACTTTAGTGCCTATACCTAGTTGTGATTGTGATAAATCTAGAGATTATGTAGTACACATGAGAAGAAAAAAGGTGTATCAATTTCTAATGTGCCTGAATGAGTCATACTCTCTAGCAAGGAGTCAGATACTACTAATGCATCATTCACCCTCAGTGAATCAAGCATACTCTATGATCATGAGAGATGAGAGCCAAAAATCAGTAGCTACTATAGCAGGAAACTTAGGCACAACTACTATCACATCTGAGAACTTTGAGCCTACTGCCTTGCTCAGTTCTAGATCTGGAAGATTTCAGAACAATAGTTTTCAAACTAGTGGTTCTAATGTGCAGTCTGGCAATTTTTACCCTAACAGCTATCCAAGACCAAGGAAAGGCTATGGTGAGTTTTTGTGAGTACTGTAGGAAAAGGGTCATATCAAAGAAAATTGTTACAAAATTGTTGGTTATCCACAAGGATCAAAGTTCAGGAAGAAAGGGGGAGAAATCAATTCCCCTGCTTACAGTGTCTTCACTGAAGAGCCAAATAAAAATTGTCAAGCACAACCACAGTTCATGATGCAGACTCGACAAGGACAGAGTTCACAGATGCAGGCTCAACCACAATTGGTGATGCAGACCTCAGGACCTCATAACAATGAACAAGGGAAACAAACACCTCAGACTCCTGCTTATTCATTTACCAAGTAACAATATGATCAAATAGTGCAGATGCTAAACAAAGCTACTGGAACCATTCCCTCATCAAATATGGCAGGTATTAGTAGTGCATGTTTAGTGGATAATAAAGCTCATAGCTGGATTATTGATACAGGGGCTATAAATCACATGGTGTCTGATCCTAGCATGTTGTCTAAGGCAGAAGAGGTTAAACGTAGTAACTCTAAGCAAGTTCATCTACCTAATGGTGAAGTAGCCAATGTTACACACATTGGTACTGGTATACTTACAACATGGAGCACAATAGAAAATGTGCTATGCATTCCTCAATTCAGATATAATCTATTGTCAGTATCAAAGCTAACTAAGGCTATACAGTGTCGTGTTGCTTTTTTTCCTGATTTTGTATTTTCCAGGATCTCTACAGCGGGATAGTGAAAGCGATTGGTAAAGAAACAAGTGGCCTCTACATTCTAGCACCACATGTAGCTAAAATACTAGAAGCAAGAAGCATGGCTGCTAAAGACGATGAAGCAAAGAATCTACAAAGTGTAGTACAGAAAAAAGAAGTAGATGCTGAGTTGTGGAATAAGAGATTGCGGCATGTGTCAAGTGGATTACTTCAAAAACTGTTGTCAATACAATTAGACAATTGTGTGTCTACTATAAATAAGTGCCATGTGTGTCCTCTTTCTAAACACACTAGACTTCTATTTCCTAGTCACACTAGACTTCTATTTCCTAGTAGCAGTATCAGAACTACTCAGTGTTTTGAACTAGTACATGTTGATGTATGGGGACCATATAGAGTTCCAACTTCTGATGGAAATAAGTACTTTTTAACTCTGGTAGATGACTTCTCAAGAATGACTTGGTTGTTTCTTTTAAAGCTTAAATCAGATGTTTGTGTTGTGTTGAAACAATTTCTGTATTATGTAAGGAATCAGTTTGGCAAAGGAGTTAATTGTCAGAACTGACAATGGAGCAGAATTTGTGAACTCAACCTGCACAGAATTGTTTCAAGCACTTGGAGTGATACATCAGAGTACATGTGGCTATATACTAGAGGTTGCTATAGCTATGAGGTTTCAAGCACACATTCCTCTAAAATACTAGGGTCATTGTATTCTAGCTGCAATCTATGTTATAAATAGGATGCCCTCTACAGTTCTGAATGGTGCTTCACCTTTTGAGAAGATGTATAATAGAAAACTTTCACTAGAATATCTTAGAGTGATGGGATATCTCTGCTATGCCAAAGATGTACAAATCCATGACAAGTTTATGCCAAGAGCAATCCCTGCAGTACTGATGGAATACTCTTCAGTTCAAAAAGGCTATGTACTCTTAAACTTGACTAACAATTGTTTCTTTGTTAACATGATACTATGTTCAAGGAAAATGTGTTTCCATTCAGAAATCAACAAACTTCTCACTCTCTTGTTTTCTTGCCACCTGATATCTCAACCTATGATCCATCACCTGGAACCAACTCTGGGCACAATACAGTGGTTAATCATGAAGCACTAGAGCCTTTTATTGATCATGAAGCAGAAATGCTTCCCAATGAAGGCAATGGTCTGCCTATGGTGAGTGATCTGGAAGATGAATCAGAACATAATCTTGTTGAAGAGCAAGCATCTGTACCTACTCCTGCACAACCATTTGGACATCAATCCCTACCATCTGTTGGCATTAGAAGATCTACCGGAGATAGGAATCTACCTATCCGACTAAAGGACTTTCTCTCTCTGAACATTCATCAAAATTTTCCTTATAACATAGCTAACTATGTCGATTACAGTGGTGTCTCTCCTAAATATCAAGCCTACCTTGAAGCCTTCTCTTCCATTATTGAACCTTCTTCTTTTGTTGAGGCAATCCAAGACCCTAGGTGGGGGAAAGCTATGAAATTTGAGATTGAAGCACTAGAGAGTAATAACACACGGGAGATAGTATCACTTCCTAAAGGCAAGGTTCCTATTGGATGCAAATGGGTGTATAAGGTCAAGTATAAAGCTTCAGGAGAGGTGGAAAGATTCAAGGCCAGGCTAGTGGCCAAGGGATACTCAGAGAAAGAGGGGATTGATTACAAGGTGACCTTTTCTCCTGTGGTCAAGATGGTGACTGTGAGGACAGTTCTATCTGTTTCTGCTGCTAATATGTGGCACATTCATCAAATGGACGTGTATAATGACTTTTTGCAAGGTGATATGTTTGATGAGATCTATATAGAGTTACCACCATGATTTAAGAGCCAGGGGGAGTCTCATACAGTGTGTAGGCTCATCAAATCCTTGTATGGCCTTAAACAAGCTCCAAGATAGTGGAATGAGAAACTTACTGAAGCATTGTGTGCATTTGGTTTCCATCATAGCCAATATGATCATTCCTTATTTTTCAAGAAGCTGTCAACTGGAGGCACTGTTATTGTTCTTGTGTATGTAGATGATATGCTTGTAACTGGTACTAGCTTGCAACTGATAGAAGAAACAAAGACATCTCTATAACAAACCTTTAAGATTAAGGACTTGGGAGAGCTAAAGTATTTTCTGGGGATAAAATTTGCAAGGTCTGAGAAAGGGATTCTAATGCATCAGAGAAAGCATGCATTAGAACTTACCTCAGAACTTGGACTTGGAGCAGCTAAGCCATCCATAACACCATTGGAGATGAATGTGAATCTAACTACAAAGGAGTATGATGAACTCGAGAGAGTGCAGAAGATGAATTGCTGACTGATCCAGGAGCTTATCAAAGGTTAATTGGGAAGTTGTTGTACTTAACAGTAAAAGCGCCTGATCTAGCATTCAGTGTACAAACTTTGAGTCAGTTTCTACAACAACCAAAAGGGTCTCACATGGAAGCAGCCATGATGATAGTCATATATGTGAAAAATCATCCTGGACAAGGAGTGCTTCTATCAAGCAATAACAAAGGCAAGATGGAAGCCTGTTGTGATGCAGACCAGGCTGCTTGTCAGCACTCTAGGAAGGCAATAACAGGTTTCTTCATAAAGTTAGGAGATTCTTTGGTGTCCTGGAAGTCCAAGAAAAAAGCCATTGTGTCCAGAAGTTCAGCATAGGCAAAATATAGAAGCCTAGCAGCTACAGTAGCAGAGCTAGTGTGGCTAACTGGATTAATAAAAGAGATTGGATTTGAAGTTCAACTACCTGTTGATATCTACTGCGATAGCAAGACAGCAATGCAAATAGCTGTAAATCCTGTATTTCATGAAAGAACTAAGCATATTGACATAGATTGTCACTTCATTAGGGAGAAAATACTATTGGGATTGGTTAACACCAAATATGTAGGAACAAGGGAGCAAGTGGCTGATTTGCTAACAAAAGGCTTAAACAGGGTCCAACATGAATACTTAAGTTCCAAGCTAGTTGTGTTTGATATCTTTACACCACCTGGGGAGTATAGAGAAAGGAGTCACGTAATTAGTGTATAGAGCATGGGCATTTTAGTCTATTTATAAGTAAGCTGTTAATAGTCGGTTAGTTTTAATAACAGCCAGTTGTACAAATACCCAGTTGTAATCATTGTCCCATTGAATATAACAGATACTCTTCTTCTCTCTCATTCATTTCCTCTCTTACTCTAGCTAGCGTTCTTCACTTTGATCTGCTAATTCAGCAGAGGACGTTGAGTCCATAAGAGAGGGTGTATGTAACACCCCACACACTACTAAAAATCCGGCAAAAAGCGACCAAAATTTGCGACCAAAATTGGTATATCAAAAAAAGCGACCTAAGTTGGTCGCTAAATTGGATAAAATTATTAAAAAATAATTGTAAATAAATTAGCGACCAAGGTTGGTCGCTTTTTGGTCGATAATGTGGTCAAAATATTGACCGGACTGGTCTGACTTGCTTGGTCAAAGAAATATTAAAATTAGCGACCAACTTTGGTCGCTAAAGTGGGACCCAGTTATAAATTTTTTAATAATAATATTATTATTTTAAAAAATTATAAAATTTAAAATTAGCGACCAAAGTTGGTCGCTTATGAAA
>MDKI01195865.1:0-18576 GCA_005239505.1 Nicotiana paniculata | reverse complement strand
CTTACTCAGTACTTGGGGTCGGTTGTACTGATACTACACTCTGCACTCTTTTGTGCAGATCCAAGTATCGACCCGCAGTAGAGATATTTAGAGTGGCTATTCATTTATTCAGAGACACGAGGTATATCTGTCGGCATTCGCAGATCCCGAGAGTCTTCTCCTATTTTCATAAATGCTGTTTTATTTCATTCAGAACAGTTACATTATTTCTTTCGGCCCAGTATTTGTAGTATTCTTTAGTAGTTCGTGAATTGTGACACCAGACCCTGGGTAGTCTTTTAGAGTTATTTATATAATTAGTTCGTGGTTCGTTTTTATTCAATCGTTTATTATTTTATCATTGGAAATCATTTAAATTAAGTTTACGTTACATTTATTTATTGATGTTTAAGAAGATAATCAAAGGAAGTTAGCTACTCAAATTCTAACATTGGCTTTCCTAGCAAGTGGGGTGTTAGGCGCCATCACGATCCCTAAGGTTGGGAATTTGGGTCGTGACAGCAATCCACCCATGAAGTTCTGAGCCATTGAGTGTCTCTAAGTCCGCTAGGGAATAATTTTAGGGTTTTCAGATTATTAGATCTGAAGTTGACGCAAATTGATTAGTTTTTTAGGGAAACTAGCAACGGGAGGTGATAGAGGGGACGATGGTGATTTCCTGGTAGAAATTTTATCTGGATTGGGTGAACCTCCGCCGCCGATAGGTTATTTACGGCCGGCGGAGAGGAGGCGGCTAGGGTTTGTTTAGGGAGAGAGACGAGAGGGAGGGGAGGCGGCTAAGGTTTGGGGGGGAGGGTAGGATTCTGATGGAAATGAGGGTAGGGGTCGTTTGGACAGTTATATATTAGAGGGGGGGGTGAGTTCCTGGACGTCTGATCTATTTCGATCAATGGCTAGGATTTAATTAACTAAACTAAACGGGGTCGTTTGGAAGGGTGCTGGGGCAGGCCGGGTTAAAGGGGGAATTTGGGCTGGGCAGGTGAGTGTTTGTAGAGACTAGATTTGGGCATGGGTTCTTTTGGCCCAGGTTCGATTTTTTAAATATCTTAAGCTTAAATAAAATACTTAATTTAGTTAATAATAATTCTAATTAAATTAAAATGTAACAACTAATTTTGAACTTGCTTCATAGATTAATTAAGGATAAAATGATTAATTTTATACTCCTAATTAAATCTGTGATTTATTGGATAAAAATAATTAATTTTAGTAATTAGTTGTTAAAACTACATTACATTAAATAACCATCATTCATCTATTATTTAGTTGATTATAACTTTGTAATTCTTTGATAATAGCGATGCAATTTCTTAACAATTTTAAAAAGATGAATTATGGATATGCAAAAAATACAAATCTTTCACAATTAATCACTGAAAAATCAACAAAAATTCATAAAATCAATTGATTTATTGAGATTTTTATAGGACGATATGGCGAGTAAAAATCACATGCTCACAGCTGCCCCTCTTTGCTTGGAAACACGAAGAGTTTTCGGGCAAAGACAAAGTGAGCAGCAATAAACGACTTTTACCTATTCATATGTTCCATTGTGAAGCGTTTTTGAAAAGTTTGACCGAACCCTGCTTCAAGCTTGCCTACATATCCTTGGCTATAAAGGAATCAGGTCAGTGCAGTTCAGGAAGTTTTGATAGCTGGGACTACTGAGTAACTATGGTTTCACTGCGGTTGCTGCTGTTACTGCTGCCGATCTCCTTATTACACCCAAGTACAAAACGAAAGAGTAACTAATACCTATCAGCTGCTAAATATACAAGATTCCTATCTAGGATTTGGTCTTGAGTATTGATCTTTTGCTGACTCTAACCTGGATCCTGGTGCTTGTTAATCGCAGATGCTAGTTTTGTCTAATCGTTCCTCGGATCAAAGCGGGATATACTGGACGGATGACTTCAATCTCATCCTGAATAGTCCACATTTTCCCCATTTGTGCGCTTTTGGATTCAATCTTCTCTTTCTTCTTTTTGTTTTGTTATTTTGGATCGAAACTTCTTCTTTTGGTCGTCTCGAGTTCCAATGTTCTAGAAACGTAATCTGCATAAAATCAAAACAAATGAACGAAATTTTCTGCCCCAGTTTTCACTAGGAAAATTTTGTAAGTTATTGTAATAAAATCTATGCTATTTTATTATTGAAAGCAATAAAAGGCCGGGACCTGTGTACTCGGAGTGAATGCAGACTAGGGGGGTGGATACCCTATGCCTAAAAGGTGAAATCAACTAGGGATTGGAGACCCTATGTTGGAAAAGATTGACAGGTTATGCAGTCATCAAGAAGAGATCACCAGGTTATGCCGGTGTCTGGGGAAGGATCAAAAGGTTATGTTGTTGTCACAAAAGAGATCAATGGGTTATGCCAATGTTTGGAGAAGAAAAGATCACCAGGTCATGCTGGTGTCTGGAAAGGTCAATAGGTCATGTTGTTGCCTAAAAAAGAGATCACTGGGTTATGCTAGTGTCTGAAGATAATCAATAGGTTATGATGTTATCAGGAAGATCACCAGGTTATGTCGGTGTCTGGAGAGGTCAATCAGGTCATGTTGTTTCCTGAAAAAGAGATCACTGGGTTATGCCAGTGCCTGAAGATAATTAACAGGTTATGCCGCTGTCAGAAAGATCACCAGGTTATGCCGCTGTCTGGAAAGGTCAACAGGTTATGCTGTTGCATGGGGAAAAGAGATCACTGGGGTTATGCCAGTGTCTGGAGAAGGAACGATCACCAGGTTATGCTGGTGTCTGGAAAGGTCAACAGGTCATGCTGTTGCCTGAGAAAGAGATCACTGGGTTATGCCAGTGACTGAAGATGATCAACAGGTTATGTTGTTGTCAGGAAGATCACCAGGTTATGCCGGTGTCTGGAGAAGTCAACAGGTCATGCTGTTACCTGAAAAAAGAGATCACTGGGGTTACGCCAGTGTTTGGAGAAGAAAAGATCACCAGGTCATGCTGGTGTCTGGAAAGGTCAACAGGTCATGTTGTTGCCTAAAAAAGAGATCACTGGGTTATGCCAGTGCCTGAAGACGATCAACAGGTTATGTTGTTGTCAGGAAGATCACCAGGTTATGCCGGTGTATGGAGAGGTCAACAGGTTATGTTGTTGCCTGAAATAGAGATTCTGGGTTATGCCAGTGTCTGAAGATGATCAACAGGTTATGCTATTGTCAGAAAAAGAAGAGATCACCAGGTTATGTCGGTGTCTTCTTGGGTGCGGGACCCTATATGTTGGCATCAACTGAGGACTGGGATATCCTTGGTTGGAAAATGTTTGGCTAGGGGTTGAGGAACCTATGCTACTTCAGGGTTGCATCACATTCAACTTCGTTTCTTCTCTTTTTTATATATATGCGGAAAAAGATTTTTTGGAGGAAACTTCCTTTTCTTTGAGTCAATTCCTTTTGATTGCACCTGTTTTCTACATGGTTGCTTTTGCACCTGCTTCCTATTTTCAAACAAAGAACAATTTGTTAGTTTGAAACGGTGGTTGGTTTTGCGGCCTTGATTTGCAACTGCCTGATCTCAGTTCTTTTGATGAAGATCTCAACCACTTGCTTGCTTGTTTGCTTGCTGGGGATTGGGTTTTATCTCTAATCCCGAGGACCTTGGCTTCCTATATTTTACCATGGCGATCGGTCACGGGGGACCTAATATTTTATTTTCTTTTTGCCTTTGTAGGCTTTTCACTTGCTTTTCTTTTGTATTTCCAGAGTATCAGGGGGGAGTTTTGGCCCCTCAAATCCTGATGCGACGGTTAGTCATGTGGGACTTAACCTTTCAACTTTATTTCGCCTTTATTGGCTTTTCACTTCTGACTTTTCTTGCAATTGTAACTTTAAGCACCGGGAATACTTCGACTTTTCAAACCTTGCCAAGATGGTTAGCCACGCGGGGTTCAACCTTTCAACTTCATTTGCCTTTGTAGGCACTTCAATTTGACTTTCTCCTTTCAAGGTTTTGAGTTTGAATCATCGGCCATATGACCCTGACGAGGATGGGTGCCTTTTGCATATTGACCCGCGTCAAATGAGAGCCCTGTAAATCAGTCTTGCCATCTTTTCTTTGCCTTAGTTTCAGGACAGAGTTAGACCGAAAGGGATTTAAAAGAAGAATAAACGACAGAATGGACAATGAGTTTAAACAAGAGGTGTCCCTTTCGGCGAAAGAAAGGAAAGACTTATCTGGAGTGCATGCGGGCTTCAATGAACATGACATGCCTGATCCGTGTAAACCGTCCGACTCTATGAAATTCATCATAACGATCACCTCGAGATTGAGAAACCTTGCCCCGGACTGTGTTCATATCAGTGATCCATTGTCCTTTTCTATTAGTGGCGCCCTTTGCGGGTTTTCACCGACTAACCTCTCTCATTTCTCTTCTTACTGTCGCCTTGTAGTGCTCTTTGCGAGTTTTCACTAACAAGACTCTCTCATTTTCAATTTCTCTACTCACCGTCGCCTTACAGTCCCGTGTGGGTTTTCATCGATAAGACTCTCTCATTTTAATTTCTTTCATTGCTTGTATCTGCTCCGAACAATTGTATCTTCCCATTTTGGACATCTTTGCCGATTGATCGGAGGGACTTGAACAAGGTTTTTGGTGAAAAGAATTTGTATTGAATTACAAATTTGGAACCTTTTATGTGAAAACGTCGCTGAACATAACATTTCCCCCAACTTAAACTCTTGGGGAAATATGGAGTTTTATTTTGGTGTGACTGAACCCCAGGGAGAGGCTGCCTACGTATCCTTTCGGAATCAAGTCGAACATAGTTCAGGAAACTTTTTGTTGTTGTTGTTTATTTATTTTTTCTTTTTCTCCAATAAAACTTTCGGGTTCCAAAGAGGGTAATCAAAGAAGAGTAACCGACTCAAAGGGTTTGTAAAAGGGTTAATGTTGTTTGGGTAGCGAGAATGAAAGCCTTCGTCATCCCAACCGGAGAGCATTTGAAAATATATATGGAGGATCAAACATAGTACCTTTTCACGGCATCTGTATTGACAGCCGTTTCGGGGTCATTTCCTTCGATGTCCCCCAGGTATAATGCTCCTTTTGGTAGCAATTTCCTTATGATGTATGGACCTTTCCAGTTTGGGGCGAATTTTCCTTTCGCTTCTTCGTGGTGCGGGAGGATATGTCTTAAAACGAGTTGCCCCACTTCGAAGTTCCTAGGTCGCACTTTCTTGTTGTAAGCGCGGGCCATTCTTTGCTGGTATAATTGTCCGTGGCACACTGCGGCCATTCTTTGCTCATCAATCAGAGTTAATTGCTCCAGTCGGGTCTTGACCCACTCACTGTCTTCAATTTCTGCTTCGACAATAACCCAAAGGGAAGGAATTTCGACTTCAGCGGGTATTACGGCTTCAGTGCCATCAACCAATAGGTAAGGGGTAGCTCCCACCGATGTACGCACGGTCGTGCGATATCCCAACAATGCAAAAGGAAACTTTTCATTCCATTGTCTGGATGTTTGAATCATTTTCCTGAGAATTTTCTTGATGTTTTTGTTTGCTGCTTCAACAGAGCCATTTGCTTTGGGCCGGTAAGGGGTCGAGTTGCGGTGTGTTATCTGGAACTGTTCACATACCTCCCTCATCAAGTTACTGTTTAGATTCACGGCGTTGTCGGTAATGATATTTTTTGGGATACCAAAATGACAGATGATATTAGTGTGCACGAAATCCACCACCACCTTCTTAGTGACAACTTTGAACGTGACTTCCTCGACCCATTTCGTGAAATAGTCGATAGCAACAAAAAAGAATTTGTGCTCGTTTGAGTCCCTTGGCTCGATTGGCCCAATGACATCCATTCCCCAAGCAACGAATGGCCAGGGTGCCGACATAGGATGCAGTTCTGAAGGTGGCGCGTGGATCAGGTCACCATGTATTTGACACTTATGGCACTTCCGGACGAAACTGAAACAATCTTTCTCCATGGCCATCCAATAATATCCAGCCCGCAAGATTTTCTTTGCGAGGACGTATCCATTCATGTGGGGGCCTCATACTCCTGAATGGACCTCGCCCATGATCCTTTCGGCTTCTTTGGCGTCTACACATCTTAACAGATTTAGATCGGGAGTCCTTTTATATAGTACTTCCCCACTTAGGAAGAAACTGTCGGCAAGCCTTCGGATGGTTCTCTTTTGGTCTCCGTTGGACTGCTCGGGATATTCTCTTGTCTTCAAAAATATTTTAATATCTTGATACCATGGTTGGACATCGGGTTCTACTTCGACCGTGTTGAAATAAACATGTTTTTCCTTGATTTGGATCTCCAATGGGTCTATGCGAACATTACCCGGATAGGGTAGCATTGCAGCTAGGGTGGCCAGCGCATCAGCTAACTCATTGTGACACCGAGGAATATATCTGAACTCGACGGATTTGAATCGCTTACTAAGATTCTCCACATGCTGTCTGTAGGGAAGGAGTTTAACATCTCGAGTTTCCCACTCTCCCTGAGCCTGCTTAATGATCAAATCAGAGTCCCCCATGATCAATAACTCTTCTACATCCATGTCAATGGCCATGTTCATGCCCATTATACAAGCTTCATATTCAGCAGTATTGTTTGTGCAGAAGAAACGGAGGCGGGTCGTGGGAGGGTAGTGTTGTCCTGTGGGTGAAATCAAGATTGCCCCTATCCCGATACCTTTCGCATTGGTTTCTCCGTCGAAGAACATTTTCCAGGTGTTAGCGCCTTCCGAGATTACTTCGACGGAGTTGATTTCTTCATCCGAAAAATGAGTGCTCAAGGGCTGGTATTCATTAGCAACCGGATTTTCAGCCAGATGATCGGCCAATGCTTGAGCTTTCATAGCTGTGCGAGTGACATAGACAATATCGAATTCCGTGAGCAAGATTTGCCATTTCGCTAATCTCCCGGTGGGCATTGGCTTTTGGAATATGTACTTCAAAGAATCCAGTAGGTGGTATAAGCCAACAGATAGTGCCTGAGCTTCTGAGCAACCCAAGTTAGAGCGCAGCAAGTCCTTTCTAATTGAGAATACTTGGCCTCGTAGTTTGTGAACTTCTTACTTAAGTAATAAATGGCCTGCTCTTTCTTCCTGGTTGCATCGTGTTGCCCGAGAACACACCCAAAGGAATTTTCTAGCACCGTCAGGTATAGGAACAAATGTCTCCCTGGTTCTGGTGGGACTAACACGGGAGGATTTGATAGATATTCTTTGATCTTGTCAAAAGCGCCATGGCACTCGTCTGTCCACTTGATGGCCGCATCTTTTTTCAATAGCTTGAATATAGGCTCGCATGTGGAGGTCAACTGAGCAATGAACCTGCTGATGTTATTCAACCTACCCAGCAGACTCATGACTTCCTTCTTGGTTCTTGGGGGTGGGAGATCCCGGATAGATTTTATCTTTGTTGGGTCCAGCTCGATGCCCCGTCGACTGACTATAAATCCCAGTAATTTTTCGGATGGAACTCCGAAAGCGCATTTGGCTGGATTTAATTTCAAATTATTCTGCGCAGGCGTTCGAAGAATTTCCTCAAATGTTGAACATGGTCATTTTGGGGTCTGGACTTAATGATCACATCATCCACGTACACCTCAATCTCCTGATGCATCATGTCGTGAAATATGGCGGTCATGCCCCTCATATAAGTCGCCCCAACGTCCTTTAAACCAAATGGCATGACCCGGTAACAGTACGTTCCCCAGGGTGTAGTGAAGGCTGTCTTTTCTGCATCCTCTTCATCCATCAATATCTGGTGATATCTGGCATAGCAATCGACAAAAGATTGTACCTCATGTCTGGCACAATTGTCTACTAAGATGTGTATGTTCGACAGTGGAAAATTATCTTTGGGACTGGCTTTATTCAGATCCCGGTAGTCGACACATACTCGGACCTTTCCGTCCTTTTTAGGCACCGGAACCACATTGGCTAGCCAGGTGGTGTATTGGACCACTCGGATTACTCCAGCCTTTAGTTGTTTAGTGACCTCTTCTTTGATCTTGTCACTCATGTCTGTTTTAAATTTCCTCTGCTTTTGTTGGACAGGTGGATGACCGGGGTAGGTTGGCAATTTGTGTACCACCAAGTCCATACTTAGTCCGGGCATGTCGTCGTAGGACCAAGCAAATACGTGTTTGAATTCTAATAGGAGTTGAATCAAGGCGTCCCTCGTCTTTCCATCTGTGTGGAGGCTTATCATGGTTTCTCGAATCTCTTCTTCATTGCCCAAGTTAACGGGTTCCGTTTCGTTTAAGTTTGGTTTAGGCTTATTCTCGAACTGTTCCAATTCTCGATTTATTTCCCTAAAAGCCTCTTCTTCTTCATATTCCAGTTCTTGATTCATTATTTCAAGGTTAGACGACGTATTAGGATCAGAGCACAAAGTCCGCAAGCATGTCATGTTTTTTAAAGCCGCATTATTAGGACTGAAAAAAATAAGAAAAGTAAACAAAAATCAGAAAGAATAGTAGATGATGAAATTTTGATTTCATTTCATTGAATTTGAACATAGGAGGGTTTACATCGAAATTTAAAGGCACGAATTTAAAAACTTGAGTTACACCCTGAAATAACTCATAGTGCAGAAAGGATGGCAAAAGCTGAACTATCGGGACTCCCGCCCGACGGGAAATGGAGTAGCCTCCCAGTTTTGCAACTTGGCATCAGGTCCTAGATACTGTACTTCGGCAGTGCTGGAGCCCTCTCCTGGCTGGACCATATGGGCCTCATACAATATTTGCCTCATTGCTCCGCATATTTCTTCTATTTCTTCAGCCGTGAAAACCTCTTCTTCTTCCTCAACGTATTTTGGCTTGACAAATGATGCGGTGATGTGTGGGATCGGCTGAGGCAATACCCAACCATTTTTCTTGCGTTGGTCAGCCCATTGTTCATCGTCGGGGGTAGCTTTAAACCCTATGCCAAAAAACTTTTTATTGGTAGGCAAAGTGACGGGTTCTTTAATGCCTTGCAAGGACACCCCGAGCCCTTTTCCAGGTGTGTGCCCGTGTTTAATCATGTCGTTGGCGACCATAACTGATGCGTTTGATAGGAAGGTTTGAGGACACGGGGTTCCTTCCTCATGTTGGTCTGCAACCACAATGTCGAAAGCTTAGTAGACTATGTGCTCGTTGCCCTCTCTTGCTTCCAGGCATGGGGCTAATGGGTCCTTGTAAATAGATTGCTCGTCTTCCCCATGGACCATGATTTCCTGGTCCTCATATTCGAACTTAACCATCTGGTGGAGAGTAGATGGAACTGCCCCTGCCGCATGGATCCAAGGCCTTCCCAGGAGATAATCGTAGGAAGTATCCATATCCATGACCTAGAATGTCACTTCGAAGTCTACAGGGCCGATTGTCAAGACCAAATCAATCTCCCCGATCGTGTCTCTCTTGATACCATCGAATGCACGGGCGCACGCATTGTTGGGCCTGATTCTTTCAGTCCCGATCTCCATTATTTGTAAGGTCGATAGAGGGCAAATATCAACCCCAGATCCACCGTCCATCATAACTCTCTTCACGTAGTAAACTTCACATTTAACAGTTAGGTGGAGAGCTTTGTTATGGGTGTCCCCTTCCGGGGGCAAATCATTCTTGCTGAACGAAATTCGGTTGACCTCAAAAAATCGTTTTGCCATCCTTTCCATCTGCTCGACTGCGGTGTCGGCCGAAATGTATGCTTCGTTGAGGGTTTTGAGCAGGATCCTCTAATGCTCGCTTGAATTTACCAGCAAGGATAGAAGCGAGATCTGGGCGGGGGAAATTCTGAGTTCCTCGATTGTGGCGTATTCAGAGGTTTTCATATTCTTGAAGAATTTCTCTGCCTCTCTGGCACTGATCGGCCTTTTGGGCAGAAAGAGTTTCAACTTGCTTTTGTTTAGCTCTTCCGGGTCGAGGTATTTCTCTGAAGAATTTATATTGCCTGTTTCCCTAGTAATCTCTTTTTTTGTATGTCACCACCGTCCTGCGGTAATTCCATGGGACGGCAGTAGTATTCTTTATGGGAGTTTGCGACGCACGGCGAATAACCACATGCTCATTCAGCCTGGGTGAAATTATTTGCCCCCGCGCCGCATACGTCCCCTTCGGGGCATATATTTTTGAGCCATTCATTATTGCCCTGTTGAATTGTAACCTTCTGGGAGGGCTCAACACACTTTGTTCTTTCATATGTGCCTTGGGGATGTAAAGGACATCATCTTTAGAGGGTCCCTCATTTTTCCCAGTCTCAGTCTGTTCCGTGACCTGGGGGAAGGGGTTACTCTTTCTCATCTTGTTGACTGGTTTGGGTGCCGCCCTGGGTTTTCTTTCTACATATGTGATGGCGATGATGGCCTTTAGAGCTGGATCGAAATCCTGGTCCTCGCAAATCATGCCGATGATGGGCCCATGATTGTGAGCGGGCAGTGGATTGTTCGTCACATTGGGAGCTTCTTCGTCCCTTAAAATCATTTTCTTTTGTTCTATAAGGCTTTCTACGGCCCTTTTGAGGGTCCAACAATCCTCCGTGTCG
Source organism: Nicotiana paniculata (assembly GCA_005239505.1). Classification (NCBI taxonomy): domain Eukaryota; kingdom Viridiplantae; phylum Streptophyta; class Magnoliopsida; order Solanales; family Solanaceae; genus Nicotiana; species Nicotiana paniculata. Next base: position 8,060 of record MDKI01195865.1, on the reverse strand, counting down.
TGCCCTTCTGCTCCGGAATAGTAAGCACAACTGGTACCCCATCTATATGATGGTGATTGGGGATTCTGCCCGTTTGGAGGTACGGGTTGCAGGAGTCCCATCTGGACCAACTTTGGGAAGAGGCTGGAATACGGCTCTCCGATGGGAGTGAAATTAAGTCTCCTTGGTGGTTCTCGGGGATAAGCATTGTACGGGTAGCTGTTTTGAGGAGGGCGTTGATTATATGGAGCTGGGGACGATGGTTATTTTTTGGGGTGGAGTTCTATTCTGCTTGTATTGTTGTAGCGTCTTGGGATGTGGCTGAGCGTTCATTACCGCATAGGGAAAAGGGGGTGAAGCATAAGCTGTATCTTGGTGAGGATAGTAATGTTGGGAAGCCTTGAGAAATGGGCGTGGGTATTGTCGAATTTTCCTGACATCGGAAACCATCATGGCCCTTTCTTCTTTCTTTTTCCTGTTAGCTACAACCCCGGATCCGCTTTGGATGGCATGAGAGGTTGCTATTATGGCAGATTGGCTCAGGATACGACCAGTTTTTAGACCATTCTCCACCATTTCTCCAATTTTAATTGCTTCCGCGAATGGTTTGCCTATGGCGGACATCATATTTTGGAAGTAATCAGCTTCCTGTGCTTGTAGAAAAATGCTGACCATTTCAACCTCATCCATCGGAGGTTTGACCCTGGAGTCTTGCTCGTGCCATTTGATGGCGTACTCTCTGAAACTCTCTGAGGGTTTCTTTTTTAGATTGGATAGTGAGTTCCTATCGGGAGCGATGTCCACATTATATTGGAATTGGACAAAGTCCCGTGCCAAGTCATCCCATATGTGCCAACATGATATGTCCTGGTCCATGTACCGTTCTGATGTAATCCCCGTCAAGCTTTCTCCAAAATATGCCAAGAGAAGTTCCTCCTTCCCACCTGCTCCCCTGAGCTGGTTGCAGTACCTTTTCAGATGGTCTATGGGGTCTTCATGTCCGTCATATTTTTCGAACTTTGGGGTTTTGAACCCGAGAGGCAGATGGACGTGCGGGAACATGCACAAATCTGCATAGGATACACTTTTCTGCCCACTCAACCCCTGTATATTTTTGAGGCTCTATTCAATACTCTTCATTTTTCGAGTTATTTCTTCGTTCTCGAAGCTTTTCTTATCTTGTCCCAAAATGAACTCAGGCTGAGTTTGTTGGGGATATGCATTGGGAGTAGCATGAGCGGTATCCTGATGGACGGATGGTGTTTGGAATGTGAATGTTGGCGGCTCAAAACTTGGCCCGGAGATAGTTGGTGGGGTCGTGGCGGAGATTGGTGGTGCGGTGAAAATGTTGGAAGACACACCAGAAAACAAAGCCTGAGGGCGAACCTCAGAAGGCCTTCCGGCAAAGTGAGCCGACATAGTTGGATATCCAAATGGCGTGGCTGGGTAGCTTATGGGGATGTTGGACGTCCCTCATGCCCTGGGGATTATCTCTAGGAAACCCGGGATGGTACTGGGCGGTTCCCTACCATTGGACCATGCGTCTCACATTTCCAGCATGCGGCAACGCAGAGTCCTGTTCTCTTCAGCTAATGCTGACTCAGATGTTGGGACGGCTGGATTTAGGTCTTCGACGGAAGAGTTGACGATTGGCAAGTGACTTTCAGACGTCATTTCTATGCTCCCTTTTGATCTAGTGAAGTAAGGATGGGAAGCCAGGTTACCGCAAAACCAACCACCTTAAAATACCTTAAGATTGAACCAACAAAACGTTAGGGTAAAACATTTATCATATAGGCAATCGCACGTACGGGGTATGCAATGCACCTAATGCTTTTCTATATGTTTTTGCAACAGTTGTGTACTTCATTTCGGCTTTATCACTTGTTTTATTTTTATTTTTATCATTCTTGCTCTTCCCTTGTTATTGCTTCCGCTTTTATTCCTCGCTCGGTTTCCTTTCTTATGGTTATGATCGAATCCTATGTGGATTGCCTACGTATCACGGCGCCGCGTGAATCAGATCATCACGTAGTTCATGCTAGCAAAAAAAACCCCAAAGAAATGCATATATATATTTTTTTTTTCTAAAACCTTCATTCTAAAAATTTCCATTTTTGGAATTACAGAGTTTGCAAAACAGACTTGACACATATTTTCTAAAATATAAAAACTAACTGTGGACTCAACACATGACTACGACTAGAAAAGTGAAGTACAGACTCGAAAATATCAAGAATACATTAGTGCTTCTGTTGCTCCAGGGGCCGGTGGAGCATCATTCGGCCTTGCCACGGGCCTGCGTACTATGTCTTGTCGGAGGCGGTAAAGGTCATCCATTATCTTGTGGACGAAGATCATAACTGCTGAGAAGAAAGTGGTCTGAGTCATATCTTCGCATTCCTGACATCAGGTGACGATGTAGTCAGCTATCTCTTGGACCCTTCGCCTGATAATACCCTTCTCTTGAAGCAGGCGCCCGATTTGTTGGGATCTCGCCTCTAAAGTTTGGGCATCTTTATGACTCTGTTCTTTCCATTGTTGCAACTCTTTTTCTAATCGATCCATCATGGCATAGCATTGTTCCCTCTCTGTTTTAAACCTTTTTGCCTGTTTGGCCATTTCGTTCTCGAGGGCGGCCAATTTTTCCTTCAAGCCCACGACTTCCTCGTCATATTTCCTTTTTAGTCTCTGGGCAAACTCTGTTCTTTCTTCTGCACTTCTGATTAATCTTTCCCGAACTTCGGCCAGTTCTTCTTCAGCTTTGTCTAAATCATTCCCATAGCTGCATACTTTATGCCTCAGGCTGTTGATAAGCCTTTCATCAGTTCTGCTTCTCTCTGGTTCTCAGCAGCTGTTTTTAATTCCTGTATATGGGCTCGGAGCACTTCATTTTCTTGGGCTAATCTATTTTTCTCCCCTTCAATTGAGGCAGTATGTAGAATGTTTTAGAACTTGATTTCCCTGACTTGGGCCTCCAACTTGCTTATGGTGGCTCGGTAGCTGTTCTCTTTTTCTAACCAAACCCAATACTCTTGAGTTTGCTCGGTGAATTGTTGTACGTGGGGTCTCTTTGCGGGTCGTTCTTGCTCTTGATGCTCCCTGCCTCTTACGTCGTACCAAGAGGTGTAGGCGGGTTCCACTTCCCCTTTGGATAAGTCTCTCACTCGAGTTTGAGGTTCTAAAAACCTGCACTCATTCCAAATCTGACAGACCCTACCTTCAGTAAATGCCGCTCTTGGGCATAACTCGATGGCTTGTTGGCTTAAATCCTCGTCATGGGGAACACCCTGTTGTCTCCCCAACTGGTGTAAGACCCGGTGCATGGCGTATGTCTGAATGCTTCGCATGCCCATTAACAGGAGATAGCAAACCTCAGCAGGAATATTGATAACCTCGCTGAGAGGGAGCCACCCGAACATCCACTCGATTTGGTTGGCAGTCAATGAGCTCAAGTATGAGTGCTAGGCTTCCGTGCCTTCAGGAAATTGGTGGCCTTTTACCCGAGTACTATGTTCCTCGATGCAGTTCAAACCAGTTAAACCGTAGTTCATATAGCCTGGGCGGCGACAGAGGTGCTCGATCAGCCAGATTTGTAGGAGCAGGTTGCACCCCTCAAAGAATTTTCCCCCAGATTGACAAATTGTCAGAGCACGGTAAATCTCGGCTAAGACCATCGGTATAAGTGTGCCATTGGACTTTTTCATCATGAAGTCTGCTATTCCCACAAGCCCAATGTCTATGCATTCGTCACTTCTTGGGCAAATCAAGGTGCCTAAGAATGCTACCACAAAAGCTAGTCCCCGACGGGCTTCCCATTTAGCCTGATCTTTGTGAGTTAGACCAGTGTTGTTAGCCTCATAACCCTGGGGATCTCCACAACGTCTGTAAAGAAAGTAGAAAGTACTGAAGCCTTCAGACAAGTGTGGGTCTTGGATGTCCCGGCTAATTTTCAACAGATCCAAAAACTTGTGGGGAGTCACCGCCCTGGGTGCCACTGGGTACCGACTTCTGAGATTATCATTGAGACAAGCATACCCTGCTACTTCCTCTAGCGTGGGTGTTAATTCAAAGTCTGAAAAGTGGAATACGTTGTGGGCGGGATCCCAAAACGGTACTAGAGCCTCGACGATGTCCAACCTCGGCTTGATCTTTAAAAGGCCAGTAAGTCCCCCTAAGGCTTTCATAACAAACTTTCTACTGGTTTCCCCTAAGTTGCTCCACCATATATGGAGTCCTAGAGGGATTTCCTCGACTGCCTTGAAGGGGATGTTTTCAACTGTATTCATCCTGCACGTTCGTTTTTTGATTAAAACCACAGAAAAAATTTTGAAAAGTGTTATTTTGGCAAAGGGTTTTGTAATAAAGAAAAATGGACCACCTTTGCGAACACGTCCCTTTAAGGCTGTGTTCGCGAATTGGGTCGAAATTTAAAGACAAAACACAAGCGGCCACTTTTGCAAAACGGCCTCTCGGCGCCCCATTTGGGCGATCAGGCTATAATGGCGTCACCTAATTTTATTTAGGGCTATATCCTTTTGATTTTGAAAAATAGAGTTGGACCCGATGAGGGTTGCCTACGTATCCCACACCCGTGAGAATCAAACAACGCGTAGTTCGGAAAAATCCTGACTGATTAAAAATATACACCCACTCATTTTGTTTTATATTTTTTTTTCAGAAATTTTGGCAGAGTTTCGGGATAAATACGAGGATTTTCAAAACAGGGTGAATTCTCTATTCTACCTCACTCTTGGTTTTTCTGTTCATTTTTTGGTTTAACCGGTCAATACACAAGCTGAAACAAATAAATGCATACGTAACAAGTAAGATGCATTAGGCTAGTCTTTCATTTCGGGTACACCTGTCCTAGACAGACTCAACCCCTGTGTTGAGCCCCCCTAAGTCAAATGCACATGATGCAGATAAGCGTTGCACTAGGGATCCGGCATGAGGTTTTGTTATTCTAGGTTTGAACCTGGGGTTTTGCTCTAGACCAGGCTTACCCGAGCGGACAGCTCGAGCCGAGGTCAGGGCAGCGTACCGGGAATACAGAAGCTTCACCGACTTTGCAACTTGTCCGTACCTCGTTCTAAAATTTGGATATGACTCTAACAGAAAAGAAGTCACACGAAGTGCACACTTCCCAGATGATTTAGAAGACTCAGAGAGAAGAAGGGTTTTGGCACAGTTTATATACAGTTCAAATAATATCGAAGCGGTAAAAAGCGACATTTAGCACGTTAGGTTTAAACATGTAAATCAGATAATAAAGCAATAATATAACAGTTTATTCTAAGCTCGAATTCTTGAACCATAAACCAGAGATTCTGGGTTCGATCCCCAGCAGAGTCGCCAGAGCTGTCACACCTCCTTTTTCCACTACCCCTGATCAATGAAGGGTAATAAGGGAGTTTTTCCAATTAAAGTGACATTATTCGGATTTGGGATTTATTTTAATTTTTTCAGAGTCGCCACCCGGATTTTTGACGATGGTCCGGGACACCGTGTTATTAAAAAATCCCAAACCGAGGAAATTTTGACTCTGTTTTAATTTGTCTGCGACCATAAATCCGAGTAAGGAATTTTGTTAACCCGGGAAAAGGTGTTAGGTATTCCCGAGTTCCGTGGTTCTAGCACGGTCGCTTATCTATTAATATTTGGCCTAAATTATCTGATTATTTACATATTTTAGCCTATTGTGCTTTTTAGCCTTCTTACTTTTCAGCCGCTTTTTAATATTTATGGATTTATCTTGAAACAAGTCACGATGGCGTGCGCTTGTTTATTTTTGGACACATTATAACTGCACCACATGAAATTCACCTGCAATTACAACATGTGATTTTTATTATAATAAGTTGAAGACAAGGACATGGGTTGTCGCACCCGAGTGTGGATTATGTAGTAAAGACTATGGTCATGACGGTTTTATAGTGCCTATTTGAGGCGATGTTTGATTATTCTTTATGTTTTCTATTTGAAGGAGTATTTTAGTTTTAAGATAAATTAGGACGTTATGGATTTATCTTGGACAAGTTACGATGGCGTACACTTGTTATTTTTGAGCACATGAAAAACACGTCACATGAAATGCACATGTGGTTGCTATGTGCGTGTTTATTAGTTGTTTAGAGTTGAGGGTCGGGGGCATGAGTTTCCACTCCCGAGTGTAGATTTATGGTAATTTTGGTACTTTCTATTGAATCTCAAACTAAAAGAAGTATATATTTTTTTCTGTCTAGATCAAGTTTTCTAGCCTAAAGGACAAGATTCTTGGGCTATGGCCATATTTTAGCCCAATTTATTTCAACGCTTTGGCCAATCCTAATTGCGGCTAGTTTTGATATGATTCGAATTTGAACAGTCTGAATAACCAGGAGCAGATATGTTAACACGTTTATCATTTGCGTTGTAATAAAAGAGGCAGATTTGAGTTGCAAATACAATGCATCAGATTCCTTTGTCATTTGACGTATATGCCATACATGAGTACTTATATACTACTTACGAATACAATGTAGACCTTGTATCCTCGTTTCCGTGAAGGAACGACTTTTGTAAAAAAAGGTAAAACTAACGAAGCCTCTTAAATTAAGATTATCCGATATATTTTTTAAGAAAAGAGTTGATACTCCTCATACCATTCAAACAGAAAATTATTTAACACCATCTATGGGCCTGAAATTCTAGTTTCCCTAACTATCATGATAGACATTACTGGGAATATAACCGATTCACAACCTTTAATATAGTCCAGTCCTTATTACAACTAAAAGTATATACAAAAGACTGTAATTACGCTATTACATTGTTCTTAAATTAAATACATAAGTTCTAATAATAAGAAGAAAATAAAAGGAACAAGGTTAGATGCTGCTCCAGTGCAAGCTAACAACTTTCAAGCTTTAGGATTTGTATTATTCAGCTTTTAGTCCCAACTGGACCATACAGAACTCATGTGCACTGTAAGAGACTGAATTTGATCATTACAGAGATCAGATTCAACCCTTTACATGCTGCTCCCATAGTGACATAAGATCTAAGTCGTCTAAAACAACATATATAAGCATCTTATGGGGTGAATTTGACCGTTAAGAGGTCAGATTCACTACCCTTTAATGGTATCTACTGACTCTATTATGACTTCATGGATATGGAATTAATCACAGAAGCCTTTGAGAGATAAATCTACTGTTATAATCGCACATAGATGAACAGTCAGATTTTTAATAAGTAATTACAGACTCAGCAGAAGGAAAGACAACATGTTTTATGCATTTTTTCTTAGATTGAATCTGACTATAAGGGAGAGTCTGATTCAAACCCAGAGATATAACCTTGTTTGACATTTTTTTTTACAACCATACCAATACTTCAACCAGTATTCATTCGAACACTTTGACTATTCTTGGTCTTTTTAGAGAATGAATCAGACCATACAAGGGTTCAGATTCTCTACTCTACAGACCTTTTTAACTACACATTGTATACCCTTTAAGGGTGAATTTCAGCTATTTATACAGTTGTTTTGTGCACTATCATGCGGTGAATTTGACTATCAATAAGTCAAACTCATCTACCCTAGTGCCAACAATAACATAATTCTAAACTATATGGTACTTTAATTATTCAGGCATTTTTAGAGAATGAATCTGGACATTTAAAGAGTCCAGATTCCTTACTCTAAAGCCCTTTTCGATTACCTATTTTATACCCTTAAGGGGGTGATTTTCAGGAATTAAGACATTGTTTATGCACTACTATGGGATGAATTTGACCATTACAAGGTCGAATTCATCTACCCTAGTGCAAATTATCTTAATAATAGACTAAAGCAAACACAAAACTAACATCTAACTTATTTTAACTACACAAACTCAAAGAATTCTGAAATCAATAAGACTTAATCACAACTAAACAGAATGATTCCAAGGATTCAGGTATTTCATAGACAACACTCATTCAAATTCATTTACCAGCCTATCAACCAATCCCATTTTAGATTTTTCATACCGAAAACAAAAGAAAAAGGAGATTCAGCTAGAGGAGAAGGATTTAAACAACAAAGAAAAAGAACA
>ML333043.1:0-20883 GCA_005239505.1 Nicotiana paniculata | reverse complement strand
TACGGAAAAATATCAGTTATTATAAAGAGTGATTTTGAAGGTATATATGCAAATTTAAAAATATTTTGAGGAAAAATTGGGTATCAACAGCTGTCCCTCTTTATCCGGGAAGGATGAAAGAGTTGTAGGATAAAGACATGATGGCCAATTTTGATCGAGCGAAGCGGTTTGAAGAGGTTTAGGCCGCACCCTGGTTTCTGAGTTGCCTACATATCCCTGGTTTTATAGGAATCGGGTCGTATATAGTTCAGGAGTCATCAGCGAAGCATATCGATGGAGCTTTTTACAAGAACAGACGCAACATATAGGACTGATTGAATGAACGGCTTACAGGGTAATTAGAAGAGCTGTAGCGGGATCGCTCCTGCCAGGACAACTGTTGCTTGACAGGTTACATGCAAATGAGTAATACAAGCATATCATGCGTAATTTAAACATGATGCAAATTCCCGTTGGACTATGAATGCTGTCTTTGGACGGTTAAGGATGAGGTCTTTTGACCATGATGTCTTGGGCCATGAATTTCTTGATGTAGGATTCGCAGGCCATGAAATGATGTTCTCGGGCCATGAAGATGGTGCCTCCGAACCATGATGCATTTGAATAATGATATGCAAAGTGATAAAGAGATCCTCAGGCCATGACATGGTGTTCTCAGACGATGAAGATTGTGCCTCCGAACGATGACGCCTTTGGATAAGTTGGTGATATTTTAGCCATGAAGATGCAATAGTATGATGTTGACAAGACAGAGCTTAGTATTGCGAATTAAAGGGGCAGAGCTTAGCCCAAAAGGAAAGCGCAGTAAATAATGCTAGAGGCATTGGTTGCTTTTGAGAAGTAAACGGGACATAGTGTTTAGCCTCGGAAGGCAGAAATGTAGCCTTATGCAATATGTGAATGCAGATGAAGGTAGCGTTTAACCTCGAAAGGTAGAATGGTAGCCTTATGCAATATGCAAATCCACATGGAGGTATAGTTTAACCTTGGAAGGCAGAAAGGTAGCCTTATGCAAGATGCGAATTTAGATGGAGGTAGCGTTTAACCTCGGAAGGCAGAATGGTAGCCTTATGCAAGATGCGAATTTAGATGGAGGTAGCGTTTAACCTCGGAAGGCAGAATGGTAGCCTTATGCAAGATGTGAATGCAGATTGAGGTAGCGTTTAACCTTGGAAGGCAGAATGGTAGCCTTATGCAAGATGTGAATGTAGATGGAGGTAGAATTTAACTTCGGAAGGCAGAATATTAGCCTTATGCAAGATGTGAATGCAGATGGAGGTAGCGTTTAACCTCGGAAGGCAGAATGGTAGCCTTATGCAAGATGTGAATGCAGATGGAGGTAGCGTTTAACCTCGGAAGGCAGAATGGTAGCCTTATGCAAGATTAAGGAAGGATAACAGAAATTCTTAGTTGGTGTCAAATTGTGGTAGAGCATTGTGATAATGAAGCATCGATTGTGCTGATAATAAATGTTGGCATGTGCGACGAGTTTGAGGAATGATGTTTGTCATTTTAGAAGATAATATATTTTGGGGATTTTGCAATTTTGTGCCTGCATCCAAAGAAAGATCGTGAGTTTTGTAAAGGGGGAAGGTTAGTTCGCATTCCCGCTGGTCCTGCTTGGCTCATTTTCTTGATCATGATGATACTGTCTGTATCATTGGGGTAGCGTTCGCTAAACAAGCTGCTTCAGAAAAAATAACTATGCATGATTGTGTAAAAGTATAATATATAATCTAAAATAGTTTTAGATGAACCGACGACATGACACGACTCGAGATATTGCAACCTATCCTTTTGCGGAATTTTGAGGGTCCTCCTAAATATTCTTCTCCAGTTTGCTGGGTGGACGCCTCTGACTGCTGCTCGTGCGGCGATTGGCTGAACTTTCTTCAGAATTGTAAGGGTCCTCCTCAAAATTCTGCCCTAGTTGGCTGGGTGAATGCTTGTGGACTGGTGCTCGCTTCAGAATTTCGAGGGTCCTCCTCAAAATTCTGCCCCAACTTCCAATTACGGGGGAAAAATACATTTTTATTAAATTGTGACCGAACCCATAGGGCTGCCTATGTATCCCCTCTTAAATGGGAATCAGGTCAGGCATAGTTCAATTTACATAACTGAGAAAGCATAAAGATTACACATAGTAGCGCTTGACTGCATCTGAATTGATCGGTTTCGGCCAAACTTCTCCGTCCATTTCTGCAAGTATGAGTACTCCTCCTGTCAGCACTCTATGAACCATGTCCGGACCTTGCCAGTTGGGAGAGAACTTCCCCTTGGCTTCATCTTGATGCGGAAAGATTTTCTGTAACACCAGTTGCCCTGGTGTGAATCGTCTTGGCTTGACTTTCTTGTTGAAGGCCCTGAACATTCTGTTCTAATATAGTTGACCATGATATACTGCATTCATTCTATTCCTGTCTATGAGGTCTAGTTGCTCATAACGGCTCCTTACCCACTCTACATCGCTGAACTCAGCTTCTTATATAATTCTTAGAGATGGAATCTCCACTTCGGCAGGAATAACAACCTCTGTACCATAAACTAGCATATAGGGAGTTGCCCCTGTTGATGTGCGGACAGTGGTGCGGTATCCCAATAAAGAGAATGATAACTTTTCATGCCACTACTTGTGCCTTTCTTTCATCTTCCTTAGTATCTTCTTGATGTTTTTGTTAGTGGCCTCTACGGTTCCATTCATCCGAGGTATGTATGCTGTGGAATTTTCGTGTTTGATCTTGAGAGTTTCACACATATCTTTCATTAAGTCACTATTGAGATTAGAACCATTGTCGGTGATCATTGACTCAGGAACTCCGAACCGACAAACAATGCGGTCGCGGACAATCTCGGCCATGACTTTCTTAGTAGTTGCTTTGTAGGAGGCTGCTTCGACCTATTTAGTGAAGTAGTCAATGGTGACCAGAATGAACCTGTGGCCATTGGAGGCGGCAAGCTCGATTGGTCAAATAACGTCCATACCCTAAGCGGCGAACAACCATGGTGAGCTGGTTGCATTGAGCTCACTTGGAGGCACCATTATCATATCCCCATGTATCTGGCTGTGGTGGCACTTCCGAACATACTGGATGCAGTCTTTTTCCATAGTCATACAAAAGTAACCAGCTCGGAGTATCTTCTTTGCTAGAAAAAAACCATTCATATGTGGGCCACAGGTCCCAACATGAATTTCTTCCAGTAATTTTGATGCTTCTTTTGCGTCAACACACCTTAATAACCCCAAATCGGGAGTCCTCCTATATAGGATTCCTCCGTTATGAAAGAAATTGTTGGACAATCTCCGAAGTGTGCGTTTCTGAGTGGAATTTGCAAGCTCGGGGTATTCTCGTTTTGCCAAGTACTCATCGATGTTATGAAACCAACAATTTCTGTCTGCTTCTTCTTCAACATGGGAACAGTAAGCTGGACGATTATGGATCTTTATAGGAATAGGGTCAATGAGATTCTTGTCCGGATGCTGGATCATTGAGGAAAAAGTAGCGAATGCATCGGCGAACTCATTCTGGATTCTGGGGACGTGCCAGAACTCTATCTTTGTGAACCTCTTTCTTAATTCCTGTACGTGGTGCAGATACGGCAGTATCTTGGAATTCTTTGTTGCCCATTCTCCTAATACTTGATGTACCAATAAGTCTGAATCACCGATCACTAACAACTCCTAGACGTTCATGTCAATGGCCATATTGAGCCCTAAGATGCAGGCTTCATATTCGGCCATATTGTTAGTGCAAGGGAACCTGAGTTTGGCGGATATTGAATAACGCTGACCGGTCTCTGATACTAGGACTAGTCTGATACCGACTAGCTTGAAGTTTGTTGCTCCATCAAAGAACACCCTCCAACCATCATAGAGTTCTACAATATCTCCTCATATTAATGATACCTCTTCATCAGGAAAATATGTTTTCAGGGGTTCGTATTCTCCGTCTACGGGATTCTCAGCAAGATGGTCTTCCAGAGCTTGTCCTTTAACTGCCTTCTGAGTCAGGAAATAAACAATGCCGAATTCGCTCATCAGGATTTGCCACTTGGCTAGCTTGCCAGTGGGCATGGGCTTCTGAAAGATTTATTTTAATGGATCCATCCTTGATATGAGATATGTTGTGTAGGCACAAAAGTAATGCCTCAGCTTTTGGGTGACCCAAGTTAGAGCACAACAGGTACACCAATATAGAATATCGGGCCTCATATGGAGTGAACTTCTTGCTGAGGTAATAAATAGCTTGTTCCTTCCTTCCTGTTTCATCGTGCTTCCCCAGAATGCAGCCTAAAGCTCCATCTAACACGTCAAGATAGAGTAACAGAGGTCTGCCTGGCTCGGGTGGTACTAGGATGGCGATGTTGACAAATATTCCTTGATTCTATAGTCGGTCCACTTTGTCACAACGTCCTTCTTCATCATCTTAAAGATTGGCTCAAAGATGACTGTAGACTGTGCTATAAACCGGCTGATGTAATTAAGCCTCCCCAAGAAACTCATCACATCTTTCTTGTTCCTTGGTGGTGGTAGTTCTTGAATGGCTTTGACTTTTGACAGATCCAATTCTATTCCCCGATGGCTTACAATAAACCCCAGCAACTTCCCAGCAGGAACCCCGAATGCACACTTCGCAGGGTTTAGTTTTAGAATATATTTTCGCAATCTATTGAAGAACTTCCCAAAATTCTCCATGTGATCAGTAGATTTCTTTGATTTGATAATGACATCATCCACGTACACCTCGATCTCCTTATGAAACATGTGTTGGAATATGTTGGTCATGACCTTCATGTAGGTGACAGATGCATTCTTTAGGACGAATGGCATCATCATGTAACAATACACTCCCCATGGCATGATGAACGCCATTTTCTCAGCATCTTCCTCATCTATCCAAATCTGGTGATAACCAGCGAAGCAATCCACGAAGGACTGCAATTCATGCTTGGCGCAATTTTCAATCAGAATGTGTATATTTGGTATGGGGAAGTCGTCTTTCGTACTGGCCCGGTTGAGATCCCGGTAGTCGACGCAGAATCTAACCTTCCCGTCCTTCTTCGGCACAGGTACTGTCACACCTCCTTTTTCCTGAAAGGGTGGAATAGGGGAGTTTTTGGAATTAAAGTGACATTATTCGAATTTGGGATTTATTTATTTAATTTTCAGATTCGCCGCCTTACGGTGTTCCGGGACATCATTTATTTATTGAAATCCCAAACCGAGGAAATTTTTGACTCTGTTTTAAATGTCTGCGAACCAGAAATCCGGTAAGGAATTTTGTTAACCCGGGAGAAGGTTTTAGGCCCTCCCTAATTTCGTGGTTCTAGCACGGTTGCTTAACTATTAATATTTGGCCTAATTATCTGATTTAATACATGTTTTTAACCTATTGTGCATTTTTATTTTTAACACCACTTTTAATATTTATGGAATTTGTTTGGAACAAGTCACGATTGTCGCGCACTCATTTATTTTTGTGCACATTGCGAATCGCCACGGGAACCTACGCGCAATCTACAACATGCTTATTTTATTACTGTTTGAAGTTAGGGTCGGGTCACATGAAATTCACACCCAAATTGAGATTTTATGTATCGTGACCAAGCCACGAGAATCATACCCATAATCACGATGATTTATTTATTAATCGCGCCTAAAACAAGCTACGATGTTCATGAGTTATTTAGAACTAATTCCAGATTACTGTGGAAGGTAAAGAATAATGTCCAAACTAATTGCTTTTGAGCTTCAGGGACACAATTAATAAAAAATCTAAAACAAAATACTATTTATATTTATAAAGCAACCAACCTAATTTCGCTGCTTTTGAGTTTCACTGTCCCTATATTGTGATTTACAAGTATATCTTTCATAGCTTTTGTTTCTGCATCTCTTTTTTTCTCCTTATGATATTAAGCAAAGTGACTTGAAAAATATATCCATCACATGGAAATTCTAAATCTACACAGTGAGTTCCGTATTTGCAGAGGTTAGCAGTTCAATGGAATTTGAGAATGTGTACCAAAAATGCTAGGACAAACAGAGCTTGAAAACACTGATAAAAACAGAAATGGAGATGAAGGAAATTCAGCTATGATTTTAATATCAAACAACAACATACCAAGATTAAATAAACGAACAAGAAAAACACAAATTAACAACCCGTGAAACATATTAACGGTGGGGAAGGAGTAAACCTTAAAGTATAAATCTCTTCAATTACAGTGACTGCGAGTGAACAATGAACAGGGACCCGAGCTTGACCGGAAAACTCAGACGTAGACCCTCAACAAACTTGACGCTGAATTCTCGAACGAACTTTTTTGGTTTCGTACGGCAGAAACAGACCTCTATTTTTGCAGCTCTTACATGGTTGAAATTATGGAGAAAAATGGTGGAAGATTCTGGGTTTTTGGAGATAGAACAGGAATATCTGCTCTATTTTTGTTACTCCCTCAGTCCGTTTCCTCTCCCCCTTTTTACTCAACTCTGTTTTTCGTTCCTATCTCAACTGTTTCTGCCTTTGCTTTTCCGTGTTTCCCCCTGTTTTTCTGTATGTGTGTGTGTGTGTGTTTTTAGTTGATAAAACAACTATAGCTTAAAATCAAAAAGGTGTTATTTTAAAAGATTAGGAATGGGTAACGACTGATTCTCATTAATCCAAGGAGATGACTTGCTGGAAAATCTAAAACCGACTGCTGGCATCCATATCCGCCGAGCTAACGCCGGCGAAGACGAAGATGACAATGAGGTGATGCACGACAANGGGGGGGGGGGGGGAGAGAAGGGAACGAGGGTGAGACCGCTAGAGGTCAGAGGGGATGGGCGCTGGTTTAGGCGGAAGCTTAAGGAGTTGGTAGCTCTGTGATTTTTTGTTTTTGGGAGAGGGTGTTGAAGGGGTGGGGGTCGCCGGCTGTTTTTGGTAAGGGGCAGGCTCTCCTTTTCTAATTAGGTAGAGTATATATTTTAGGGTTAGGTTAATAGGTATTGAGCTAAGGGGAATGGGCTTGAGAATTGGGTTCGGTCCATGCCTTGTTGGATTTTAGTTTTGGCTAGGAACATTATAAAAAGGATATAGTGTGTTTATAAAATAAAACTTACTCTTAATTAATTAAAATATACTAATATTTAGTAATTTTTTATTTTTTTTGTGCTTAAAATAAAGTAAAATAGTCAAAACTAGTAAAAATTGTGATATTAGACCTAAATTAAAAATTTAAACGCTATACTGGGTAAAATTTCGGGGAGGCTCAAAAATTACATGTCTACAGCTGCCCCTCTTTGACTGGAAACACGAAGAGTTTTCAGACAAAGAACAACAAGACATTTTTTGACCCGGCCTTTATTTAAAAGGGTAGAAAACTAAAAGAAAGGAGGAAGTGACAGAGTCCTGGTTTTGGACAACCTACATATCCCGGGGTATAAAGGAATCAGGTCGTGTGTAGTTCAACGAGAGTGATGGAATGATAAGTTGCAGAGTCGAGCGAGGTTCCGTCTGAGGCTCCGGTTCGTGGTCCCGTTATTACATCAAAGTCAAAAAGAAAAGACTAACTAAGCCTATCAGCTACGAGTGACAAGATTCCTGTATATGAGTCTTTTGAAGCTTGGTCTTGAGTCTTGGTTGGTTCTTCATGCAGACTCTGATCTGAATCTTGATGCTTGTTGGCTGCAGGTGCTAGTTCATTCTTCTAAAACTTTTTCGGATCAAGAATGGACATGCATAGCTTGTGACTTCAATCTGTCTTGAGCAGGCCACATCTTTTCTGCTTCTGTACTTTGGGGTTCAACTCTTTTCTTTTCTTCTTTTCTTTTATTCTGAATTGAGACGTCTTCTTTTGGTCGTCTCGAATCCATTGTCCTAAATTGTAATCTGCGCAAAATAAACAAATGAAATTTTCTGCCCTAGTTTTCACTAGGAAACTTTCGTGAATGGAGACCCTATGTCTTCAAAATAAAATCAAATGGGGATTGGAGACCCTATGTTGGAAAGAAAACTAGAGAGTGGAGACCCTATGTCCAAAAATAAAATCAACTAGGGATTGGAAACCCTATGTTGTAAAAGAAGACTAGGGAGTGGAGACCCTATGTCTAAAAATAAAATCAACTAGGGATTGGAAACCCTATGTTGTAAAAGAAGACTAGGGAGTGGAGACCCTATGTCTAAAAATAAAATCAACTAGGGAATGGAGACCCTATGCTGGAAAATGAGACTACTGAATTATATATTTATGCTAAAATGAATCAAGCAGGATTTATTTTTTCTTTTTTCGATTTTTTTAGGTATCTCAGGAGAAAAATTCATCAGACTAAGACGTTTATGCTAGGAGAAATATTCACCAGACTGGGTTTCCTTTATCTTAGGAGAAAAATTCATCAGACTAAGATATTTATCATACGAGAAAGATTCATCAGACTAAGATTTTGATCCTAGGAGAAAATTCATCAGACTAGGTCTTCTATCTTAGGAGAAAGATTCATCGGACTAAGATTTCGATCCTAGGAGAAAGTTTATCACACTAGGTTTTCTATCTTAGGAGAAAGATTCATCAGACTAAGATTTCGGTCCTAGGAGAAAATTCATCAGACTAGGCCTCTTATTTTTTTTGGCATCTTAGGAGAAAGATTCACCAGACTAAGAATTCTATCATAGGAGAACATTCATCTGACTAGGTCTTCTATCTTATGAGAAAGATTCGTTAGACTAAGATTTGTTCCTAGGAGAAAATTCATCAGACTAGGTCTTTTTTTTGTTATCTTAGGAGAAAGATTCATCAGTCTAAGACATTTATCCTAGGAGAAAATTCATCAGACTAGGTCTTTTTTTTGTTATCTTAGGAGAAAGATTCATCACACTAATATGTTTATCCTAGGGGAAAGATTCATCAGACTAGGTTTTCTTTATCTTAGGAGAAATATTCATCAGACTAAGACATTTATCCTAGGAGAAAATTCATCAGACTAAGTCTTGATCCTAGGAGAAAGTTCATCAGACTAGGTCTCTTTTTTGTTATCTTAGGAGAAAGATTCATCAGACTAAGACATTTATCCTAGGAGAAGGATTCATCAAACTAGAGGGTTTTTATTATCTTAGGAGAAAGATTCATCAGTCTAAGACATTTATCCTAGGAAAAAATTCATCAGACTAGGTCTTTTTTGTATTATCTTAGGAGAAAGATTCATCAGACTAAAATTTTGATTGGGAGGAAAATCCATCAGACTAGGACTTTTTATCCTAGGAGGAAAAATGTGAAGAGTAATGGTGACATTTTATGTACATTAGCAAAATAAAGGTAAAGATTTGGGAAACNACTTCTTGCCTTTTGGAGCAATTTGACTATTAGAGGGAATCACCAGTTATCTTTGCTTGCGCCAAGTATGTTGACAAGGGTCTTTTTGGGGGGAAGCCTCTGCATGAATCCTCAATGCATATTGACTGTAACATTGAATTGCTGGCCAAATTCACTTTTGTGCAACTGAAAAGTTGATAGTAGATAAAATCTTTTCTTGCTTGTTTTGACAAGGATTGACTCAAAGTGAAGGACAAAATGAGTAAAAGAAGCAAGTATCAACAAGTAATGCCCCTGTCAGAAGGACTGAAGGAAGAGAGTTTTTTTTTTCTTTTTTTTTTGCGGTAACTAGCCTTAATGATCATTACATGCATTTTGGACTTAATGACCGTTCTATCAAAATGATCTAGCCTTTTACCATTCTTATGACCTTTGAAGGCGGGCTTGTTTGCCTATCCTTTGCATCAGCTGAACGACTCACTATCGACTAGTGGTGCCCCGAGGGGTTTTCACCAACAAATCTCTCTCATTTATTTTTCTCTACTTACCGTCGTCTTACAGTGCCCGTGAGGGTTTTCACGAGTAAGACTCTCTCCTTTTTCCTTCTTTATTTTTTCTTTTCTTTTCTTTTTCCTTTTATTTTGTGACCAACTTGACAGTGTTCTATGTCGTGTGACAACCGTTGCTGATTCCATGCTTTCTCGGGTGAGCAACTTACATTGTTCTATGTCGCGTGACAACCGTTGCTCATTGCATGCTTCTCTTGGCATTCTTGGAGGCAAATCGAGAGGTCTTTATTTGGAAGGTTTTTGGATAGGGTTGGAAAGGAGGTTGTCATGAAGCTTTAAAGTAGACTCGAAATGAGGGATTATAAACTTACAACTCTCGGAATCGACTCTTTTAAAAGGAAAGTAAAATTTCTGCCCCAGTTTTAGCTACTGCGGATTTTTCGGGATTTTTTTTTCTTTATCTTTTGAATCTTATTTGGTTAGACCGAACCGTGTAAGGTTTCCTACGTATCATTTGTTTTAAGGAATCGGGTCTAGTGTAGTTCAAACATCTGACCTAACTATTTTTCATCTTTCTTTCTCTCATGTTTTTCTTTCTCATTATTCTTTCTTTCTACTTTTTTTTTTCCGAAAGAAACTGCCCCAGCTTTTTTTTAGGGCATAGATCTAAGACTATTCTTTTTCTCTTTTCTCTTTTCTTCAAAACAAATTGTCCCAACTTTTATTTTCTGAAGGCATGGACTTTGACTGTTCTTTCGTTCTCTCTTTTTTGTCATTTGGACTTTCTAAGAGCTGCCCCAGTTTGTACTCTTGGGGCATGGATTTTTTTTTTTCATTTTTGTTTTTTTTTCATCTTCACTTTTCATTTTTTTTCAATTTTTCTTTTTCTTTTGGACTTTTGACTCTAAACTTGATTCCAAAAGAGGGTGGTCAAAGAAAAATGACACCAGCTCAAAAGGGGTAGAGAAGGGGATAAAGTGTTTATATAGAAGAAAAAGGGCCTCCATGCCTCGAGAACGCCAAAACATATTATCTTTTTCTGATCATAGTGTTGATGAACATGTCTATCTTCTTGGTGTGTCCTGGTCGAAAGACACTTTTCATCCACTAATGCCAAACTTTCGACCAAGCTTCAATTGATTAAACATCCTCAAGCCCGATCTTCACAATGATTTGAAGGTGAAATTTACTCGACCTTAGTTCCAAAGTATCTCAAATCTTTATTCATCTTCAAAAGTGTCCCTTTCTCACTTATCTCATTCAAGACTAAATCAGTTTTTAAAGATCTGAGCAAAATTTCCGCATGCATGTTATATCACTAAAACTAGCGAGAAAGGAACTAAGCATGGAATGACACAAAAGGATAAATTGTATTTCATTGGTTAATGGATGGAAGGGCTTAACAACAAGAAAAATAACCTAAAATCCGAGTTACAACCCTAGAATAACCCGAATAATGAAAATAGCAATAAAACAGACAGACAAGACTCACACAAACAGAAAAGAGGGATAGAATGGTTTGACTCAATAAACAAATAAAATCTGGATCACAAACCTGAAATACAGATAATAGAAAAAACATCAAAACAAGCTACCATTATTCCTTCCTAGTAAGGAGGGAATGACTTTTCAATTCTTAAGCTTGACATTTAGCCACAAATTTGCTCATCACAATCAGCAGAGCTTTCTCTAATTTCAAAATTATTAACTTCACTTAGCAAGTTCTCGAGAGGATTCTCATACTCCCTGTCACCACGCATCATCCCCACAAAGTGTGCTTCATCATGTGCAGGTAAATGATTCTGCGTGATATTCTGGGTGTCAGTGTCTTGGATCACAATCATATTTTCCTGGATCATCCTTTCTATTTGTCTTTTCAAATCCCGATAGCTTTCAACATCGTGACCCTGGGCATTGGAATGGTATTCACACATTTTAGAAGGTTCAAAGCTTCTTGCACGTGGGTCCACATGATTTGGAGGAATAGGTGCAATCATGTCATAATGCTTTAATTTCTTAAAAAAGCTTGCATAAGACTCTCCTATTGGTGTAAAATTATCTTTCAACCTTTGTTCCCTCTATACCCCTTGCTTGGATGCAGGTTATATGGCACTTGAAAATTTTGTGGAGGTTGATGGAGACTTTAGGGTTCTGGTGCTCGCCCTCTGGGGTGTCTTGGTGACTGGGAAACATACTCAAGTGGATAAAGAGAGTATTGGGGGTTTTGAGGTGGATAGTAGTGCTCAGGGGAATCATCGAAAAACAGACGAGGCTGGTTATACCTTTGAGATGTTTTCCTAGGACCTCTTCTCGACCCTGATGTCATCATGATTTCTTCATCTTTCTCATTCATGTCACTCAAATTACCAGATTCAATTTGGATAGCCTGAGTTGCAGCTTTGAGAGCTGATTGACTTATAATTTTGCCTGTCTTAAGACTATTTCTCCCATTTTGATTGCTTTCGAGAAGGATTTGCCAACTGCGGACATCATGTTTTGGAAATAATCTGGATCTTGAGCCTGAAGGAAGACATTTATTAGCTCGTGATCATCCATGGGTGGCTTAACTCTAGCTGCTTTCTCTCTCCATTTAATAGCATATTCCCTGAAACTTTAAGTTGGTTTCTTCTTCAGGTTTGAAATAGAATTGCGGTTTGGGGCGATGTCAATGTTGTATTGGAATTGTTTGACAACGGGCCGGGCCATGTCATCCCAGACATACCAGTGAGAGGTATCTTGATCAATAAACCATTCAGAGGCTACCCCCACAAGGCTTTCCCCAAAATAAGCCATTAGCAATTCTTCATTTCTTCCTGCATATCTTAGCTGATTGCAATACCTTTTCAGGTGGGCTATAGGGTCTCCATGTCCATCATACTTTTCAAATTTGGGAGTCTTGAAACCAAGTGGCAAACGAACATTGGGGAACATACATAGATCCTTGAAGGCAATATTCTTCTGACCTGCCAACCCTTGCATGTTTGTACCATCTTTTGGGCAGGCTTCTCAATATTTGCAGGAAGATCAAATAGGTACGAATGGTACTCAATAGAGTGATATTCTTCTTGATGGGTAGCAAATTGTGACTCATTAGTTTTCCTCTGTACCACTTTCTGTTGTGGGACAGTGAAGACATGTGTAACATCAACGATTGTCTGATTGGTTGTCAATGGCACACTTTGGGAGCAAGCAACAGAAGTTCCAGCTGTAGACGTGCAGTTGGGATAAGGACTGAACCCAAGTGGATAAGATTGATCAGGCAATGAGACCGGAATGGTAGTAGTTGAGATGGGTGTGAACTCTGGGAAACCATGAGAAGAAAAGGGCGGTCCTTGGCGATTGGCCCATCCTCGACACATTTAAGCTATTTTCTGTTTCAGTATTCTATTTTCCTCAACCACAGTGGACTCTTGTTGAACCCTCTGACCCCTGAGCACTCGTAACAGCTTCGATGTTAGTTGTCATTGGCATTTTCTCTTGGACCTTGTGAATTGTGTTGCAACTTACCACAAACCGTCCACCTCAAACTTTCTTTACAATTCAAGACAAAAAAAACATGTTAGAGGGGACTCAATCAGTCCTTATTATCATTCTTTCTTCTTTATTTTTCAAAATTATTCGATCGAACCTGATGTGGGTTGCTTACGTATCATGACGCCGCATGAACCAGATCTTGCGTAGTTCGGGAAAATCAGGAATAAAGGAAATAAAATAACTCTTTTCTTTTTTTGAATTTTTTCCTTTTGAATTTTCTAAACAAAGACTTATAAAGAAGAAAGAAAGTATTTTTTTATTTTGATTTTTTTAATTCTTTTTTTTTTTCCGGTGAATTTCGAAAGAAAAATATTATTGGATTTTTGGACTTTTATTTTGAATTTATGAAAGAAATACTTCTAAAGAAAAAGAAAACTTTTTTGAAGCTTGAATTTTTTTTCGATTTTCGAAAGAAGAATGAAAATATTTTTGTATTTTTTATTTTATCTTTTTTTTTAATTTTGTTTTCTCGAAATTTTTTAAAGAAAGACTTCTAAGGAAGAAAGAAAAATAATTTTTTTTGGATTTTTGATTTTTTTTTTGAATTTTTGGAAAAAAGACTTCTTAAAAAAAGTAGAAAATATTTTTCCGGATATTGATTTGATTTGTCTTATTTTTAATGAAAAAATATTTTTGGGTTCTAAAACATTTCTTTTTAATCTTTTATTTGCTTGGAATTTCCTAAAAGAATACTCTTACAGAAGGAATTAAAGGAAAATATTTTTTTGGATTTTTTTTAAAAAAATTGGGGAATCAAAGAAAAACTTTTGTAAAGAAGGAAGGAAAGGATAATATATTTGGATTTTTTAAAAATTGAAGGCCGGAACCGATGAGATTTGCCTACGTATGTCACATCCGGTGAGAATCAGACCCGCGTAGTTCTGCTAGTTTTGACGGAACCAGGAAACATGACTTTTGAAAACATTTATTTATTTTCTTTCTTTCTTTTTTTTTCGGGAGAGTTTCAACATTTTTCAAATACCTACCTCTCACTCTTGATTTTTCTCTCTTTTTTTTTTTTTTTTTTTTGATTTTCTTTCCCATTCTAGAAGCCAGTCAACATGTTAGACAAAATAAAGAGATACGCAAGTAGCACGCAAGATGCATAAGTATGGTCTTTTATATTGGGTACACCTGTCTTAGACGGACCCAACCCCTGTGTTGAGTCCCCTAAGTCAAATGTGTGTGATGCAAACAAACGCACGTACTAGGGATCCGACAAGAGGTTATGGCATTCTATGTTTTAATCCTGGGGTTTTGTTCTAGACTAGGCTTACCCGAGCGGACAACTCGAACCGGGGGAGGGGGGAGCGTACCGAGAATACATAAGCTTCACCGACTTTGGAACTTGTTCGAACCTCATTCTAAATTTGGATATGACTCTAACAGAAAAGAAGTCACACGATGTGCACACTTCCCAGATGATTTAGAAGACTCAGAGAGAATACGGTTTCAGCGCAATTTGTATACAGTTCACATAATAAAAGTGGTAAAAAGCGGCATTTAGCACATTAGTTTAAACACACGTAAAAATCAGATAATAATGAAAGCCAAATATAACAGCTATTCTAAGCTCGAATTATTGAACCCTACGAAACCAGAGATTCTGGGTTCGTTCCCCAGCAGAGTCGTCAGAGCTGTCACACCTTTTCTTTCCCAAAAGGGTGGGTTAGGGGAGCTTTTCCAATTAAAGTGACATTATTCAAATTTGGGATTTATTTATTTAATTTCAGAGTCGCCACCCAGATTTTTACGATGTTCCGGGACACCATTTATTTATTGAAATCCCAAACCGAGGAAATTTTTGAATCTGTTTTAAATGTCTACGAACCAGAAATCCGGGTAAGGAATTTTATTAACCCGGGAGAAGGTGTTAGGCACTACCGAATTCTGTGGTTCTAGCACGGTCGCTTAACTATTAATATTTGGCCTAATTATCTGATTTAATACATGTTTTGAACCTATTATGCATTTTTATTTTTAACACCGCTTTTAATATTTATGGAATTTGTTTGAAACAAGTCACAATTGTCGCGCAGTCGTTTGTTTTTGTGCACATTGCGAATCACGCCACGGGAACCGTACGTGCAATCTACAACATGCTTATTTTATTACTGTTTGAAGTTAGGGTCGGGTCACATGAAATGCACACCCAAATTGAGATTTATGTATCGTGACCATACTACGGGAATCATACCCATAATCACGATGATTTATTTATTAATCGCGCCTAAAACAAGCTACGATGTTCATGAGTTATTTAGAACTAATTCCAGATTAATGTGGAAGGTAAAAAATTATGTCTAAACTAATTGCTTTTGAGCTTCAGGGACACAATTAATAAAAAATCTATAACCAAATACTATTTACATTTATAAAGCAACAAACCTAATTTCGCTGCTTTTGAGTTTCACTGTCCCTATATTGTGATTTACAAGTATATCTTTCATAGCTTTTGTTTCTGCATCTCTTTTTTTTTCCTTATGATATTAAGCAAAGTGACTTGAAAAAGATATCCATCACATGGAAATTCTAAATCTACTCTGTGAGTTCTGTATTTGCAGAGTTTAGCAGTTCAACAGAATTTGAGCATGTGTACCAAAAATTCTAGGACAAACAGAGCTTGAAAACACTGATAAAAACAGAAATGGAGATGAAGGAAATTCAGCTACGATTTTAATAGCAAACAATAGCAGCATAGCAAGATTAAATAAACAAACAAGAAAAACACAAATTAACAACCCGTGAAACAATATTAATGGTGGGGAAGGAGTAAACCTTAAAGTAGAAATCTCTTCAATTACTGTGACTGCATATGAACAATGAACATGGACCCGAGCTTGACTAAAAAAAGATATTGTGTGTTTATTTTTTTGTGCTTAAAATAAAGTAAAATAGTCAAAACTAGTAAAAATTGTGATATATTAGACCTAAACTAAATATTTAAACACTATACTGGGTAAAATTTCGGAGAGGGTAAAAAATTACATGTGTATAGGTACAATGTGGGCTAACCATGTCAGGTACTCCACTACCCGAAGAACTTTTGTGTTGATCTTCTTGGTAACTTCTTCTTTGATTTTCAAACTCATGTCGGGTTTGAACTTTATGAGCTTTTATTGCACCGGTGGACACGTTGGATGGTTGGCAGTTTGTGAGCCACAATAGAAATACTTAGACCAGTCATGTCATCATACGACCATGCAAATACATCCTCATACTCTTTTTGAAACTCTGTGTATTCTTTCTTTTCTGATGGTGACAAATGAATGTTGATGCGAGTCTCCTTGACGTTTTCTAAATCTCCTAGGTTGATAACTTCGGTCTCGTCCAGGTTGGACTTAGGTCTATTCTCAAATTCTTTGACCATCTCGTCAGGTATGTCGTCTTCGTCTGATCAATGTCCGTTTACCGCGTTGTCTCATTGCATGTCACAATCATCGGTTCATCAAGAAATGTAATAGAAATGTTGTATAAATAAAGTAATAAGATAAAACAATAGCAATAAATATGGGATTCGTAAGAGAAATTTAGAAGATGCTTTGATGAATTGAATAACTGTTTTGAACATTGAAGAACTTATTGCAAAAATTGAAAAATGCAGGAAGAGGAAAATCATTTAGTGAATAAGACAATAAATAATGCTTGTTTTAGCCTTGCTACCCCGAGGCTCGTCGGGCTTTGGTCATCTTGATAGACCAGTTCTTGAGATATGTCCCCTTGCTTACAGTCCGTATAGAAGGGCCTTCCTCCCCCTCCTCCTCGAGAACAACATAGCAATCCATATCATCATCCTCTAGGAACAAACTCCTCATTGATGCAAGTGCTTCTTCTTTGTCTATTCTGTAAATAATGTCGGCCTCCTTGAAAGTCTACTCAAGATGAGGTATCGACTGCTCCAAAGGGTAATAGGGACCACGCCAAGGTGGCGACTAGTCGTTGAATTCCTGCCAAGTGTATTCATACCCCAGACCAAAAGTGGTACCATGTTTATTGAGTTTTATGGGCTTTATGATCCCTTGGAGGTTCTTACCGAGCCCTTTTCCTGGCTCATATCCTTTCCAGTTCAGGATGCTCTCAATTTTTCTATCCCACCACTTTTCCTTGTCGATTGAATTTACCCGCTCAATGTGGTGGTAAGTTCCCCCGCCTATCTTCCTTTTTCTGTCTATCATCGGAATAGTTTGATGACTATAAATGGGCTTGCTATCGTCACCATGAATAATCACCTCTTGGTGGTTCCACTAGAATTTTACCACCTGATGTAGTGTTGACTATACGGCCGCAGCAGCATGAAACCAGGGTCGTCCTAACAATAGGTTGTAGGATGTTGGCACATCTATCACCTGGATATCCACTTCGAACCAAGTCGGTCCCATCTGCAGACATAGATTGATCTCCCCCATGGTGGACCTCTGAGAACCGTCGAAGTCTTTTACATTGATCGCTCCATCCCTTATCTCATGTGTCCCTTTACCCAACTTCTTGAGTGTTATCAACAGACAGATGTTAAGACACGAACCTCCATCGATCAAGATCTTTGTGATGAAATGATCTTCGCATTGCACGGTGATGTGCAGCGCTTTGTTGTGCCCCAATCCTTCAGGTTGTAGCTCCTCCTGATGAAAAATGATTTTGTGACTTTCCAGTACATGGCCTAACATATTGGCCATTTCCCCGCTAGTGATGTTGTTTGGCACATATGCTTCACTCAACACATTCAATAAAGCATTTATATGTGTTTCAGAATTCTGTAGCAAAGAGAGGATGGATATTTGTGCCAGTGTCTTGTTCAGCTGTTCGATGATTGAATACTCCTTAGCATGTACCTTTCTCCAAAGGTCATCGGGACCTGTGTCGATAAGGGGAGGCCGGTTGGCAGCCTGCTTACTTGATTCGGCCAGATGCTCAGGGGTGTAGACCCTACCAGTTCTCGTCATAACCTGTGCTGTGACAACCTCCTCAGACCTGGCCTTTCCTTTCCTTCTTGCCTCGACTGTATAGTCCCAAGGGATATCGTTTAAATAGAAGGGTGGCGTGCTTGACATTGCCACCAGAATTGGTGCGGCCATCCTTACTTCAAATGGAATGTGTGTTCGGGGTGGCAAGACTGCAACCTCGAATGGTGCCGGTGCATTTGGTGGAGATACAAACTCAACTTCAATTGGGTAACATGCTGGTAGATTGGTGAGGGCTGGTAGGAACGTGCTGGAGCTTGGTATGTGAGTGGAGGTGTTGGATAAGCTTGGTATTTGAGTGGGCACTTGGCTCTTTGTGCAATCATTACGGCTCCCACGTATCTCTTCTTAGACATACCACCGGACTGTAAAGCCTTGTTAGTGGCTTGCAAGGCTTCAAAATTTGTAACCATACCGCTTTTAATACCTTCTTTAATCCGCTCACCCAATTTGATGATGTCAGAGGACTTGTGGCCTTCAACCATATTTAACCGTTCATAATACTGCGGGTCCTGAGCCCGGACAAAGAATTTGTTCATCTGCTCTTCCTCTAGAGCAGGTTTGAGTTTAGCGGCTTCAGTCCTCCAACGAGTAGCATACTCGTGAAAGGTTTTTGTGGGTTTCTTCTTCAAATTTTGAATGTAGAACACATCTATGCATTCTCTGTGTTGAATATAAACCTTTCCATAAAGTTAGACGCTATGCTTACCCAGTTTGACCATTTCTTGGGGTCTTGGCTGATGTACCAAGAAAGTGCGTCTCCCTTCAAACTCCTCATGAACAGCTTCATGCGGATTCTTTCATCCTTCCCAGCGCCAACCAACTTGTCCCAATAGGTCCTCAGATGGACTCTCGGACCACCAGTACTGTCAAACATTTCGAACTTTGGAGGTTTGTACCCCTCGGGCAGTTCGACATCAGGTTGTATACAAATGTCTTCATAATTCAACCCTTCAATTCCCTTTGTTCCTTCAACACCATGAACTCAGCTAGTCAGTTTCTTAAGTTCCTCGGCCAGGTTCTTGATAAGTAAGTTCTTTCTGTTAGACTCGGATGCCTGTGAGATAGGCGGAGTAGAGTGGGTCACGGTTTCAACATAGATGGAATTGTTATAGGTGTGGAAATGATCCTTTGAGGGGTTTTGAGGTTCTGGGATAAGTAGTGGAGTGTTATTTGAGGTGTGGAAAGCACTGCACTACGTCAGGAGAGTTTGGTTCTTTGGGGGAGTGGCATGATGGTGAGGTGCAAGATGATTTTACTGTCTTGGGATACTTTGTGGAGGTGCGGTTTTGAGCATTTGGAAGGTTGACGTCAGGGACGTTGAGGGGAAATGACAGGTTGGCCAGATTCCGGACTTGATCGAGTTCTTCCTTAAACTTCAGAAATTTCTGTTCAAGTGCTGACATGTTTTCATGCAGGACCAGAATACCTCGGCCATCAGGGGCCTTTACCCGTTTAATCATATTCTCCTTTCTGGTTCCACTGGACTCTTCCATCTTACTTTTGCCTTTTTCTTTTCCCTTAGGAGGACTAGGAGGTGGAGTAGGTGGAGGGCCCTTGGATCTTGTGCGATATGCTGATGACGCCAGAATGCACGAAGTAACCTTTGGGGAGGGGAGTAAGAAAAAAAATAAAAACAAAAGGTAACCAAGTCAGTGAGGATTATGAAAAGAATATTGCGGTATTTAAACACATAATGCAGAAATGTAAAGCGCGTCCTAAGTTTGGAGCCTCTTCATCCCCAAGGTAGGCCTAGCGACAAATTGATTTGGAGAACTTAAAATGCTAAATACCTCATTTTATTGATAAGAAAAATAGACAAATCCCAAAATGATAGACGATAAATAAAAGTCACTAATGGCCATTGGCCTTATTACATTGATAGAGAAAAATAAGGACACTCCTATCTACTTGGTCCCAAAAGGACCTTCCCCAGACTCGGTATTCTTGGTTTCCTTGTACAGTTTTCCCAGCTCGCGAAGTCCCAGCAACAGGTAGGTTCTGGCTAGATATCCTCTTTCAGCTCCCTCAGCCTGTTGACAATTCTCGACTCTTTTGATGAACTTCTCTTCTAGCTCGACTATACTTCGTTCCAAGTACCCCAACCTCTTGGTGGTGGTGATAGTCATGTCCTTCCCTTTATCGATCAATTTCTTATTGGACTCATGTATCTTGTGGTGATCATCCTCATATTCCCGGATCCTTTTGCATAGTTGGTTGTATTTGACTTGTGCCTCGGCCCTTTCATCTATAACCCTGTGACCCCGATATATGTCTGCAACGATCATGGGCACAATGCTGAAGTCTTGCCCATCTGCCCCTTCCATTATGGTCTTAGTTACCATGGCTAGCCTGTTATGGATCCTTTCCTTCTTCATCGGGAACATGATCAAATCCAAAAATTAAACCATAAACACGAACATTCGGCGATGGACGTGTCCTAGAGAGGTAGCTAATTCTGCATCCTTTTTCAGGCCCGCCATTTTGAGGAAATTTTTGCCTGTGCGATTTTCAGGCATCAGCAACCCTGAAGTTTCCCATACTAGGTTAGCCAGCCCTCCTATATCTTCTATCAAAGGCGTCATTTCGATGTT
>MDKI01103857.1:0-43658 GCA_005239505.1 Nicotiana paniculata | reverse complement strand
ATGAGAAGAGCAAGAGTTTTTTCCTCCAATATTGTTCTTTGTCTTCCGCATCAAATCTTTCAATTTATTTGTAAGAGTGGTGTTTGTTTCAAAAGTAGGAGAAATTTTATCGCGATTTCGTGTATTTTTATTTTTTGGAAAAAAACGAGAAGAATTAATCAGTTGGAAGTTTTTTCAGCCATAAAGCCACTAGTCAACGTATAAAACTTTTAAACTCTACTCCAGGTGTGTTTTCCATTTCGTGCAAAACATATTTGTGATTATGTTTGGTTGTCTTTTTTATCTATAAAAAATCAAATATTGTTAAACACTTTTTGAGGACAAACGCCAAGGTTCATTAACAAGAATTAATGTTAAACAATGTGTCACGATCCAATTTAGGATCGTGACTGGTACTTAGGAGCAAATGTTTTCAAGAAAAGTCTTATCGATATTTTACAGAAAAAAAAGACAAAATTTCACTTGTTTTTGGACAATCCAGGAAAAAAATTATGTCTCAAAATCAACAACCAACCATCCTAATATCAAACCAAACAATCAACAACTTACCAATTAACCAAAACAAGTCCCCACCATTTCTAATCAACCCACTAACAACCAGAAATACTAATTTATCTCCAAATTCGATGAGAAAGTGCAATACTCATCATAAGTCTATAATAACGAAAGAATACTCATGACACTAAAAGAATGGCAATTGAGCGACTCTAAGAGTTCAAAGAAAAGACCATAACAATAAACAAAATCTCTGCCCACACGAACAAGTGAGAGGCTCAACAAGAACCATATACATGTGCGCTCTAATTAACGAAATTCTTGCCTGCGTCAACTGCTGTCTCTGCAGAAAAATAGCGGGGAGTGAGTCGCTAGCTCAATGATAACATTTAACCACAACCGTTTTTATTGGGGACAAGTCAGGAAACATGCTAGTATATTAAACAAATTATATCATTAAATTGTCCTTTCGAAAATAATTAAAAAATTTAAGCCTCGTCATGTTCTTTTCATATAATATAATTCAATTGAACAATTCAGTTATAAGCTCAGTAGACACTGTATAATATCAATATTCATATTTGGGAGGTTTCAATGAATGGATCATGTAATCTGTATAACTGTAAACTTCTTTGCCAGAAGTCAAATATAACGGTAGTCCCTACTCAAGGAAAATCAGTAACGATATGCATGTTCTACCTTCCCACTAGCGAGGGCTATAACGGTAATCGGCAATTGCAAGGTGCACCGGGTCTAACGAACCCGCCGTTAGCTACGAGATCCTTCAAAGTCTACTCCCATTATACTTGTCTCTGTAATCCGTATATACTCATAGAAAAATATTTTAAAACAATATAGGGCATTTTGGTTCTTACCAAATCATGTAATTTCATTTCGATGACAGTAAATTCAAGTAACGTTAAAACATATCTAGTGACAACAAAAATATTTAAGACAATGGTAATCATCTGAAATAACCATTTCTGTATCATATAGAGTAAAAGACTTGTCCCACATGCAACTCAAAATAATCGGTAACATATTCATATTAAAAATCATGTTTAAATCATGCAAGTTATGAAAACACAAATTACGGTAAGATTACTACTCACAGTACTCGTATGAAATACCAACTCGTAACCTCGAGCGATCCGTACGACTTTCTTCAATCAATCTATAACCACATCAACATTGATCTCGTGTTAATTACCTCATTTAGGCTAAATTCATCACTAATTTAAAATACCCAATCCTCCGAGTTTTATATTTTATCATCAACTCGCCGAATTATATTTACCCATGCTATGAGTAATTTAAATTGGTCCAAAATCTTTTAAATAAAAAAAGGTATTTATGTAGTTTATTCCATGTATTGTTCAATTTCTTTAATCATGTGCATAAGTTGAAACTGAAATAACATTACTGTCCATAATATTTCTTCTTAATTTGTACTTATTTTTTGTACTCAATACTATACTTACCACATTCAAATCCAAATTCAATATTGTCCATTGCAATACAATTAAACACCAAAACTGAGTCTTTGTACCCTAACTTAATTTACACCTATCAAAGACCATATATAATGAGACTAGTTTAAGTACAAATACATCAATACCCTTCTTTTTCCAAGTGAATGTATCCTACAGTAGCATTAAGCCAACTTCTAATTGCATAATTTGCTCAGAATAATTCTTATTGATATTAAATTTTTCATACTTTATATAACCCTTCAAATATATAAACTGAGATAAAAAAAATTACTAAAAAAAAAGAACTCAAATGAGAAATTCGAGTATTACCCATAAGAACCGGTACGTATTTAAAATTTCGTAAGGTATGGTTCCAGCCTCTTTGTTGTTCTTCTTCTCCTTTGTTTCCTCCTCTATGGTCTTTTTTTCGTTCTTTCTTAGAGTTTAGCTTCTTCTTTGCTGCGCCCCTTTTTCCATTTTCTCGTATCTCTTTCCAGTGGGCTTTAGCCCATTCTTCTTCTTTTTTTAAACTTTAGTTAAAGACTTATATGCCCTTATTAATATATAGAATATTACACAATGCAGTAAAATAATTGTACAGGAGCAAATTTTTGTTACATATTTATTTTTTCTCAGCATAATTGCCAGAATCAGAATTGACAAAAACAATTCCAGATAATTCGCACAAGTATAATAATGTCAGCTCAGAGGAAGAATGAAATGGAACAATTGGTACTGTACTAGAAAGGTCTAAGTAACGAATTAAATTTGATATGGACTGCTACTGTATTGAACTCGTTTATTTCACAATAAATAAGGACCGAGTGTACTGAAAAATAACCTCATAACAACAATTGGTTGGATAGAGGTTTATTCTCTTATCTAAAGCCAATAATATTTCAAACTTTTTGGTATATGGAAATATACTTTTATTTTTTGGTAACTAAAAACTTTTTTTACCGAGTAGTCATTATGTACCGTACATATATAATTGGACATTCTGACGTTCATCCCAATTCCAGAATCCATCCAAACAACTCAACATCAGCCTATACATTTTATAGCTAACTAATAGGAGTACACTATTCTATTGATACTCCCTCCGACCCGCATTGAGTGGTTTTTCAATTGTTTTAAAAATTTATTATTTTAATACTAAATTAGTAATAAAAGTAATTATATTAATTTTTACTATCTTTTCACATAAACACTCCTAACACATACTCCAACAATATTTAATCTAAGGGCAATATAAGAAAAGAATATATAATTCTTTCTTGAAATTTAAAAAAATCAGATATTATGAACCATCAAAAAAGGCAAAAAATTACTTATTGTGTAGTTAAAATGCTCCAATCTTCTTGCAATATGTTTAGTATTGATGGAATATTATAAGCAACGGAAGCAATCACAGTATCAAAATCACATGTAATCTAGACAACTAGTATACGAGATTTCACGCGTTACTTCTTAAAGCGTGAACACGACTCTTTAGTCATGTAAGCCTTCAGTTTCACATCGTCTCGTTAAAATCTCCAACACCCGCACGATCTTCAACGTTCCACAGTCTTCTACTGTGTCAAATAATATCCGAAAATAGTAATTTCGTGTGGGCAAAATTTTCTAGGAAAAAGGGCTGAAAATTTCGGCCACGATTATTCTTCTTCCTCTATGTGGAAAACCTTATGTATTTATTATAGCACAAGTTTTAAGGATTAAAACCCTTTTTCAAAACCTTTTGAGTTTTCTTTTCCACCAGAAAAAATATTCCTTTATTTCCTATTATTAGGCACAACATGGACCACAAAATTTAACTAACAAAGCTTCCAATTATGGAATTAATTTATAATTTTTGAAATTAATATCCACCATAATTAATTACGCATTATTCCACTAAAATTTTATAATTTCACTCCTTATTCAATTTCAAAATTCATCCATTAAATCTTATTTAACTTCTCATGTTAAGATTCAGATACTAATTAATTAGATTAAATTACTGACGATTTAATTTATTGATTATTTCCTTTAGACTTTGTATCGACCCGACCGGTTGTTCCGAGAGTTTTAGCCCCGTTTCCCCCATTTATGCTTCATTTTTGTGTGGTTCAACTCTTTTATGTTGTGTTGGGTTGGTTGACTCGGGTTCAGAGTGGTTGCGGGGAGAAATGAGACACTTAGTCTCTTAACTTGGTTCAATAGTTGGAAAAGTCAACCGGAAGTTGACTTATAGGTATATGATCTCGGAATGTGGTTTTTATGGTTCAAATAGCTTCGTTAGGTGATTTGGGACTTAGGAGTGTATTTGAAATGTTATTCGGAGGTCAGTGGTAGAATTAGGCTTGAATTGGCGAAATTGGAATTTTGGCGATTTCCGATCGGAAGTGGAATATTAGCTATCAGGGTCGGAATGAAATTCTAAAAGTTGGAATAAGTTCATAGACTCATTTGTGATGTGTGTGCAAATTTTCAGGTCGTTCGGACGTGGTTTGGTTGGTTTCGACATCGTTGGTGAATTTCGGAAGTTTAGAAATCCTTAGGCTTGAATTTCGGGTTAATTTGGTGATTTGATGTGGTTTTAAGTGTTCAGTAGGTCCGAGTGAGTTTGAATAATGATATGTGACTTGTTGGTAGGTTTAATTGAGGTCTCGAGGGCCTCAGGATGATTTCGAATGGTTATCGGAGAGTTGGAAAATTTGGAGTTGCAGCTGAAGCTGTTGTCTTTCTGTCATAACCGCACCTGTGGATTGGGGACCGCAGGTGCGAGCCACAGAAGCGACATTGATTGCAGGAGCGGAGGGCTAGACCGCACCTGCGAGCCCGCAGGTGCAGCGTCTGAGGACTTAAGTGAATTCTGCAGGTGCGGATTTTTGGGCGCAGAAGCGGTCCGTAGGTGCGAGATAATTTCTGCAGAAGCGGAAAGTTCTGGGCAGAACCTATAAAAGGTTGCCTTCGTGATTTTTCACTCATTTTCACCAATTTTGGACGGTTTGGAGCTTTTGTGCCGTGATTTTAAGAGGAAATCGAAGGCTATCAATTGGGTAAGTTACTTGGACTTTATTTCTTGTGTTTGTGATGATTTTTTCTACTGTTTAATCATGAAATTTGTGGGATTTAATGGTGTAATTTGAGGGGTTAGGGCTTGAAAACTTGAGACTTTGATTTAAGTATTTGAGGGGTCATTTGTTGTCGGATTTTGATGTATTTGGTATGCATGGACTCGCGAGAGTGTAAGGATTCTAGTTTTGTGTATTTTGTCGAGTTCTGAGACGTGGGCTCGGGGGTCGGGTTTGGTCGAATTCGGGATTTGTGATGTAATTTGATAATTTTGATGTGGGCTTCACTCCTTTAGCATATATTAATGATATAATACTAATTTTGGTTAGTTTCGGGGCAATTTGTTGTCGAGTCGAGCAACAAGGGCATTACGGAGTAGAGTTTTGGCTTGATTGAGGTAAGTAACGCTTCCAAACTTGGTTTTGAGGGTTCGAAACCCCGAACTACGTGTTATGTGACTAGAATTTGGTGATGCACATGCCAAGTGACGGGCGTGCGGGCGTGCACCGTGAGACTTGTGACCTGGTTCATTCCATGGCACCATTTAGTGGTTCTTTCTTGTTGATATTTGTGCTTCTATCTATGTGACTAAAGTAAACATGTTGGAAATCATGCTAGATATTATGTTAAGGCTTCACGCTGATCCTGTTGAGACCCGAGCGGTCGTCTTAATGCAAAGCATGCTAGAAATCATGCTAGACATTATGTTAAGGCTTCACGCCGACATTGTTGAGACCCTAGTGGTCATTTATTGTTGTCATCACATGTGTTTCATTGACATTATATACTCAGTCCTGTCATTGCATATCATATCATGTCTCAGTCTCGGTAATTATTATTTTACACATTATATCATTGATTCGGGCTAGTTCATGCATTATGAGCCCATGTGAGCGAGACTGGAGAGTGATGGCTGAGTGAGGCCGAGAGCCTAATATTGAGTGACAATTGTGAGATCGGGATGCACGCCACATCATGTTATATTGATTATGCCTGGATCTGGCTTATGATAGACTTGGACTGTAGGAGCCCCTCTGGAGTCTGTAACACACCCTCAGTAAGCGCAATGATATTTGAGAGATGGATCTTTCCTGGACATGGATCTTCTCCGAAGTGATATTGAGGGATGGATCTTCCCTGGACATGAATCTTGTTTGAAGTGTTTATGTTCGGAGATGGATTTTCTCTATGAGGCTGGATTGGAATATTTTTCCCCGGTACTAAGAGATTGATGTCAGTGATGTGTATACATATTCTGGGATGGATCTTCCTTGGGCTGTCGAGCCATATACAGTACCGAGTGGTTGTGAGATGTATCATTATCTGGAGATGGATCTTTTGCATAGGGCTGGATCGGCCTTCCTCAGTACTGAGTGACTTCTGTCTGATGTGTATATAATCTGGGATGGATCTTCCCTGGGCCATGCGAGTCATATACAGTACTGAGCGGACGAGTATTTGAGAGTGGTAGCGCATTGTGCATTTCATACTGTTGATGCATTGTCATGTAAAATATATTGAGTTATATATGTTAAAATGCTCAAAACCGTACTTGTCTTATCACCTTAAGCTGTCTAATTAACTGAAAGCATGCCTAAATTTCTGTACATTGGATATGTTGTAAATGTGGAGGTTTAGTCCGTCACTACCTCTCAGCCCACAATTTGGGCTTGTTACTTACTGAGTTGGTGTACTCACATTACCTCATGCACCTTGTGTGCAGATCTTGGTATCCCTGGCCATGGTAGTGCCAGTTGATCATTTTGGCTGCGGATCATTTTCGGAGAGGACGAGGTAGCTGCTTGGCGATCGCAGGTCCACCTATCTCTCTCCCTATCTTCCTTGTGTATTTTTATTGATTATTTCCAGACAAAGTGGTATTGTTAAATTTTGGGAACAGTTGTAGTAAGTGCTTATGACTCAGTGACACCAAATTTTGGGATTTCTCTTTTTAACAGTATTTTGGGTTTGAATCTATCTTTTATTTCGGTTCTCCTCTGATGAAAAAGGGTAATATTTAAATATTTTCATGATAGAAATCGAATTGGTTAAGAGTGTAGGATTGCCTAGTTCCACGATAGGTGCCATCACGACGGGGTTAGTTTTGGGATCGTGACAAGTTGGTATGAGAGCCTAGGTTACATAGGTCTCACGAGTCATGAGCAGGTTTAGTAAAGTCTTGCGGATCGGTACGGAGACGTCTGTACTTATCTTCGAGAGGCTGCGGAACCCTTAGGGAAAAAAAATCCCACAATCTTGAATTCTTGTCGTGCGAATTCATTTATTCATCCAAAAGTGTAACTCTTTGAATTCCTTCCATGTATTCGAATTCGCGCGTGAGCGCTTGGAATCAGCTGTGTATCGATGGCTTGTGATTTTCATGGATGAGGTGCGAGATGTGATTTCTTTTACATATTGATATGGGCCAGTCTGGAGGACTTGAGGCCGGGTTTTGTCTGTGGCTTGAGTGCTGAGGTTCCAATGTGTGAGTACATGCATTTGGGACTTATATGTACGTTTCTGTCCTTATTGGTGGGATTTTGTGACTGGATGACTATGTGGTGAGTGTGATTCGATGGTGAGATGTGTTCATATTGTTTGATTGTGACAAAAAGAATTGGCTGGAGATGTAACAAAAACCGTTGAGTGTTTGACTTCTGTCTTGAGTTGGCCTATGACCTTGAGCTGTGAGTGCATTGAAGGACCTATCATGTAGTGTAGTTGTGGAGTGAAGTGGATCTTTATGTTGTGTTATGAGTTCAATGGTGAATGCGAGATTTGCGGATGATTTGAGATATTAGATGGTTTGTGTATATGAGCTTATGAAGGATTAAGTTGAATCTCGCTGCGGTATGGTGGCGGTGATAGCGTATGGGCATTGAGAGTTATTGCTTGTCTTGATCTATGGCTTTGAGCCAAGTGGGGGAGTCTGATAATGATAAGTTAGTTGCATGATTAGGTGTTGTGTTGATTTTAGTTCGAGGTATTCTAGTGAATCCGTTATGACCTTACAAAGGACTTGAACCCCCCTTGACTCGAGTATTGTATTATACCCTATGGAAAAAATGGGTTCTATTGAGTGATTGAGTTGTATCGGTAAAAGGTGTAGTGTGTTTGGAGCAGGAACTTGCTTGATTGTTTAGGAGCGCGGGTTACTCCCTTGGGAGTTGGTGTGTTAATGGGGGAACAGACCGTTCGATCTGTTTGATTAGTTTAATTGAAAATTTCGTAGAGTGGGTGACTCTCGAGAATGTTTATGATGGATTCAAGGTTTATGTATAACAATTTGGAATCTTCAAGATGTGTGTTTGGGTAGAAACTGAGATTTTCATTGGAAGGTGTCAAGACTTGTGGAATTTCTATGTTGTTATGGATTCTACATTCCGGTATCATGAAAGGGAAAATAGCTTAAATTCATCGAAAGTCTCTTTAGAGTAAGTACTTGAGATGTGGTACTTTGGGTGCTTAAAAGATATTCAGCGGTTTATGAGCCTTAAGCGATGTGGTTTTGTGCTAGGGTCTCTCGTGGTGATTTCTGGTATAGGATTTTGGTACTATGGCGAGGAGACGAATCAATTAGAAGGTAATTCAGAAGGAACTCAGAGAAAATAGGAAAACTTGGTAGTAGATTGGGTCGACATGGTAACGAGTAAGATCGGTTCTTTGGGTGCTCATGATGTGGTAAGGTTCTACGTGTGATTCAGGGCAATGCTCTTGGGTTTTTATGGCATGTGTAGCTTGCTTGAACTAGAAGGATTCAATCATGATGGTTTGGTTTTGTGCAAATGGGATTCAGAGAGTCCTTGATGGCTTCTACCACGGTTAGAGGTGTATATTTTTTATTGGCGTGAGGGGCATGTAATGTATAGTGATTTTCTTCTAGAAGGAATCAAATGGAAAGTTCTTGGCTAGTTGACTACATAGTTGCTTGTGGCTCAAAATGGATTATGAAGTTCTCATATTTATCATAGGATGGCATGGTGTATGCGGTATGTTGTGTAGGGTTGAGATTTGCATATGTGAGGTCACGGTTCAGTTTTGGGAGAAGGGTCATAAATTCTTAGGCAGCATGGAAGGTTTCAGATAACTAGGTAAATGATATCACTAATTGGTGTGGCTTGATGAGGATATACATTTCATAAAAGGGCAATGTGTTTGAGTTAAGGATGTTTCATTGGTATTGTGGCGCTCTCGTGTTAGATCGACTGCTGATATTCAAGTTTGCTTGGTGGCACAGAAGAATTTTAGAAGTATCCCTCGTGGCATGGCTTAGTATTAGAGGTATGTTATATATTCGAGCGGTGGAGTTGGGATCAGATATGGTGATTCATGTGCTTCATTGACTTTGAGGCTGAGAGTTCTCATGAACATGTTATTTTTTAGTTGTTGATTGTGAAGGTGAGAGCAAGGATAGTTAGATGTTAGTATGTGCCATGATTCAGTCATTGTGAACTTTCAGAGAGTTATCTATCTGTTGCGGGTGACCAGAGTTGATTCAGGATTCATTGGTAGGCCCAATATTGGTGTGTGTTTTGCACCGGGTCGGAGTTGTTGACTCCGAATTTCTATTGTTGAGGGATGTACCATTCGATTGTTATTGAGATTATTCATGTTCTGGAGTGATCTATGAGTTAACCTTCGGTGTTGCGAGGAGTTGTGATTGTTGGTTATATGCACATATGGTGCGGTTCTATTGGGGATTTATATTGGGATTTGAGTAAGGTAAGTAATTGGGTATTGAGGGATTGAGGCGTATTGGTCATGTTCTTTCGGGTTCGTGTGGCATGGTATCGTCTGATTCCCCGTGGTTATGGCGATGCACTCCGGGTACTTGATGTCGAATTGCGCATGGTTATTGCTTTCGAGAAAGGTGGCTCGAATTAGTTCATGTGGATCAGTGTTTGGATAGGGTCGCTCATTGCAACGAAGTTATATGGATCTATGATCCTTCGAGTTAGATTCATATGTTCTGGTTCTACGATGTGTGATGGGTTCTCAACATTGTGTTGTGGTGATACTAGTGAGCTTGCGGTGCAGCTCTCCCATTGGAGTCACTTTTCCATGATTTGAGTATATTTGGGTTGTTGCATAATTGTGCACGGGCTGCACGGGTTGTGGCTTTCAGCAGTATTGATGTGTCACGCCACTAGAGTGGTTGTGGTAGATGAGATGAGGTCGTCGGACTTGGAATGGGTGCTACCAGATCTGGTTGTAGTATATTATGGTGGATATTGATGTTGGTCGGCTTGTAAATTTTGCTATTTTTCCTGTCGAGGTGAGGGGGTTCCATCACTTGTTGAGCCGATAAATGATTTGGGGTTTCTGCGTGTTCTCTTTCATCATTGGCACTATATGAAGGTGTTAGAATGAGTCTTTGTTTGATAGTAGGGTTATGACCGACATTTGGTTGCTTGGGTTACGGGAAAGGTTTGGTACAACTTGTCCGGATTTATGCAGATTATATATGTGGGATTTTGATCTTATAAATTATTTCAGAAGTGGAAATTTGGTTCCAAGGTTCATGGGTTAGGTTGGATTGTGAAATTTCAGCTATGTTGAGCTATTAGACCTATATGGGATAAGGTGACGTGGGATCAGCCCCGAGTATATGCATGCTAGGTTACATGGAAATTTTTGATGATTTTGGAACAACCCTGGACACGTTCGAGGACGAACGTATGTTTAAGTGAGGGAGAATGTAACGACCCGACCAGTCGTTCCGAGAGTTTTAGTCCCGTTTCCCCCCATTTCTGCTTCATTTTTGTGTGGTTAAGCTCTTTTATGTTGTGTTGGGTTGGTTGGCTCGGGTTCGGAGTGGTTGCAGGGTAAAATGAGAAACTTAGTCTCTTAACTTGGTTCGATAATTGAAAAAGTCATCCGGAAGTTGACTTTTATAGGTATATGATCTCGGAATGTGGTTTTTATGGTTCAGATAGCTTCTTTAGGTGATTTGGGACTTAGGAGTGTATTCGGAATATTATTCGGAGGTCTGTGGTAGAATTAGGCTTGAATTGGCGAAATTGGATTTTTGGCGATTTCTGGTCGTTAGTGGAATATTAGCTATCGGGGTCGGAATGGAATTCCGGAAGTTGGAATAAGTTCGTAGAGTCGTTTGTGATGTGTGCGCAAATTAAAGTAAACATGTTGGAAATCATGCTAGATATTATGTTAAGGCTTCACGCCGATCCTGTTGAGACCCGAGCGGTCGTCTTAATGCAAACCATGCTAGAAATCATGCTAGACATTATGTTAAGACTACACGCCGACATTGTTGAGACCCTAGTGGTCATTTATTGCTGTCATCACATGTGTTTCATTGACATTATATACTCAACCCTATAATTGCATATCATATCATGTCTCAGTCTCGGTAATTGTTGTCTTACACATTATATCATTGATTCGGGCTAGTTCATGCATTGTGAGCCCATGTGAGCAAGACTGGAGAGTGATGACTGAGTGAGGCCGAGAGCCTGATATTGAGTGACAATTGTGGGATCGGGCTGCACGCCGAAGCATGTTATATTGATTATGCCTGGATCTGGCTTATGATAGCCTTGGGCTGTAGGAGCCCCTCTGGAGTCTGTAACACACCCCTAGTGAGCGCATTGATATTTGAGGGATGGATGTTCCCTGGACATGGATCTTTTCCGAAGTGATATTGAGGGATGGATCTTCCATGGACATGGATCTTGTCCGAAGCGTTTATGTTCGGAGATGGATTTCTCCATGAGGCTGGATAGGCCTGCTTTTCCCCGGTACTGAGCGAGTGATGTCGGTGATGTGTATACCTATTCTGGGATGGATCTTCCCTAGCCGTCGAGCCATATGCAGTACCGAGTGGTATTGAGATGTATCATTATCTGGAGATGGATCTTCTACATAGGGCTGGATCGGCCTTCCTCAGTACTGAGTGACTTCTGTATGATGTGTATATAATCTGGGATGGATCTTCCCTGGGACATGCAAGCCATATACAGTACTGAGCGGACGAGTATTTGAGAGTGGGAGCGCATTGTGCATTTCATACTGCTGATGCATTGGCATGTAAAATACATTGAGTTATATATGTTAAACTGTTCAGAACCGTACTTGTCTTATCACCTTGAGCTGTCTGATTAACTGAAAGCATGCCTAAATTTCTTTACATTGGTTATGTTGTAAATGTGGAGGTTTAGTCCGTCACTTCCTCTCAGCCCACAGTTGGGCTTGTTATTTACTGAGTTGGTGTACTCACGTTACTCCTTCCACCTTGTGTGCAGATCTAGGTATTCTTGGCCATGGCAGTGTCAGTTGATTATTTTAGTTGCGGATCATTTTCGGAAAGGGCTAGGTAGCTCCTTGGAAATCGCAGACCCGCCTATCTCTTTCCCTATATTCCTTGTGTATTTTATTGATTATTTCCAGACAAAGTTTTCTTGTTAAATTTTGGGGACAGTTGTAGTATTGGCTCATGACTCAGTGACACCAGATTTTGGGATTTTTTTTTTTACAGTATTTTGGGTTTGAATTTATCTTTTCTTTCGGTTCTCCTGATGAAAAAGGGTAATATTTAAATATTTTCATGATAGAAATCGAATTGGTTAAGAGTGTAGGCTTTCCTAGTTCCACGATAGGCGCCATCACGACCGGATTAGTTTTGGGATCGTGACAGACTTTTGCTTAACTTATTTCACGTGTCAGATCCAAAATCCACCAGCCGGGTTTACACATGAAAACTTATAAACTTTCATAAAGGTGTATTATCAATCTCTAAACCGAGACATGGATTCCATCAACGAGCTATTACTTCGCCAATGTACATTATTATTATCCATTTACCAGGCATATTGACCCATGAAAGAGTATCGCCTTTTAATAAATTAAAATAATAATAATATACACATCTAATAATAATTATATCAAGATTAAGAGTATAAGTACATTTAATGGCTAGAGAGTTTATTTTATTAAGTTAGTATAAATTACTTATCTCTACTTGGTCCATTCAATACATACAAAATATACTAGCACAAGAAATTGGAATTAAACCATTCCCATAATCAAGATAAACTATATTTAATCTTGTGCTACAATCATTCCTGGTGGTTGGTCCAATTCCATCATTAGATTGTCAACTCAAACTTTATACTTATAAGAACCGATGATTTAATCTTCCGTGTATAAGCTAAACTCTATACGCTAAATCATCTACTATATAAGCAAAGGAGACAAACTAATATATGATATATTTAAAACTTTATTAAAATTGAATGAACAATTATATCATAACAAATACTACATCTAAACTAAACCTATGGTTAACAGTATATATCCCAACAAGTATAACATAAATATCGGTTAATGTTATAAATAAAATTGTATTTAAGGTGAATGTCTATATTTTAGAGAGATTTTAGGAATTTTACTTGGTGACTAAGTCACTCTTTCACCATAAATAGAGGGGTTCTATTCTAATTCATCCCAAAATTCAATAACAATTCCCTCTCTCTTTCTCTG
This sequence comes from Nicotiana paniculata, assembly GCA_005239505.1. NCBI lineage: Eukaryota > Viridiplantae > Streptophyta > Magnoliopsida > Solanales > Solanaceae > Nicotiana > Nicotiana paniculata. The sequence continues at coordinate 30,135 of MDKI01103857.1, read as the reverse complement.
CAATATTGTTCTTCTTATTTTATTGTTCATAACACGTTATCATCACGAGACTCTAACCAATTGAGTAGAAGCTTTGGGATTGAGCATAGTGATTGTCAATTGTTCCATGAAATTCCTTCATGATTAAATTCTGGATTTAAGGTAAGTATTTTACTCTATTTTTCTGTTTTAAATTCTTGAAATTCTATAATTTGATTTTAAATGCAAGCAAACACAATAAACTTTGATTATAACTGTCACGGCCCGAAATTCCCCCCGTCATCGTGATGGCGCCTAACATTGAACCTGCTAGGCAAACCAATGTGAATATTTAATTTACCTTATTCCTTTATTATTATCTAATAATATGTGAAATACGACACTAAAATAAATAAAAGTACAAAATGAATCAAGGTGTATAAACTAAATTTAATGCCTTTACGAAATTTCACAAAAATCAATACCAGAATTTTGGAGTCACAAACTCACGGACTGTCTATGAATAATACATATAAAGGTCTAAATGAAATAAGTACATCTATTTCTGAAATAATTAGAACAGAATACAAAAGAAGTAGGAGGGGGGCCAAGGCCTACGGACGCCTGCAGGAATACCTCTGGGTCTCCACTGGGCTGAAGGCAACAACCTCGATCTATGGTCCGTAGGGTCCTACACCGGGATTTGCATGAAAGTGCAGAGTGTAGCATCAGTACAACCAACCCCATGTACTGAGTAAGTGCCGAGCCTAACCTCGGTAAAGTAGTGACAAGGCTAGGACACGACAACCAAAGTCAACATGTGTAATTTAATAGTATACGGAGAAAAATAATACAACGAGAAATAAGCAGTTAAGCATAAAGGAAAAGGGGAACATGCTGAGGGGAGGAAATATCAATAATGGAAATAACGAGGTAAGGAATTTGGATATCAATTTAAGCAACATAATAGTAATACGAAAACAAGTGTACGACATCACCCTTCGTGCTTTTACTCTCGTCCTCACCATCAGTATAAACATATTCAGCACGGCATCAACCTTCGTGATTTTACCTCACAATATCATGGAATGACATTTATCCTTCGTGCATTATCTCTCATATCATGGCACAACATCACCCTTCGTGCTTTTAAAATAAAAATATCGGCACGGCATCACCCTTCATGCATTAAAATTCACTCAAAATCTCACGCACGGCATCACCCTTCGTGCTTTTACATTCTTCCTCACCCAAACACATCAAATGAAAGCAATCCAACAAGGAAAAATAACGGAGTGAACATAAATAAAACCATAACGTCCCGGCAAGGGAGTCAACAGTGGAATTAATACCATCCCGACAAGGGAAAACAACTATATCCAATCTCATTTAGTACATAACTTCACATAAAAATCTTCAACTGAAACTAATACTCAACACTATTCAATATCAAGGAATTTCCACCAACATGGATAACTATAAAGTGAAACTCAAATATTACTTACGAAAAACCACATAAATCATAATATTCGACTCACGGGCATGCTTGACACCAACGTATAGGTACTCGTCACCTCACATATACGTTGAACATGATACTTACACATAGCAAATAGGACACAACACCTATTCCCTCAAGCTAAGGTTAAACCAAACGCTTACCTCAAATTCCCTGACAAAACTCAAGCCTCGATTACCGCTTTCCCTTTTGAATTTGACTCCAATTCAGTTTTATCTAGAGATATTCAACTCAATAACATCAATAAATGCCAAACAGTTCCATCCCAACGCTTAATTATAGGTTTTACATCATTCTTCCCAAAAAGTCAAAAATCGACTCCGGGCCCGCTTAGTCAAAACACGAGGTTCGGACCAAAATTCGATCACCCATTCACCCACGAGACCGAATATGTAATTAGTTTCGAAATCTGACCCCAAAACGAGGTCTAAATTCCAATATTCAAAAAGCCCTAACTCTACCCTAATCCCTAATTTTCTACCCTTAAGAACATGATTTAGGCCTAGAAATCTAATGGGTGTTAAGGGAAATTGAAGAAAACAAGTTTAAGAACACATACCTATGGTTTTGTGGTGAAATCTCTCTTCAAAATTCGCCCAAGTTTGAGTTTAAGTGAAAGAGTTATGAAAATTTGAAGAATCCTTGTTGTTTACTGTTTTTAAAAGACTGGGCAAAAATAGCCTATGCATTCGCGACCAGGGCAGTGCGTTCGTATAGGCTCCCCACCCCTGCCCTTCGCGTTTGCATCACAGGGGATGCGTTTGCACAGTGTTAAAACTACCCAGCCCCCAGCCCTCTTACTATACTACGCGATCGCGGCTGGCCGGGTGCGTTCACGCAGAGTAACCTCCCAAGGCTCCGTGTTCGCACCTGGTTTTATGCGTTCGCATAGTGAAAATCTGCCCCCCTCCCAATTTGTGTTGTGCGTTCGTGTGGGTTACCACGCGTTCGCATAGAGCAAAAACTCAGACACCAGCAACAACCAAAAACACTAGATTTTCTAAGTTTAAATCACCCCGACGCCTATCCGAAACTCACCCGAGCCTTCGGGGCTCCAAACCAAACATTCACACAACCTCAAATACATCCTACGGACTTACTCGTGCGATCAAATCGCCAAATTAACATCTTAAACAACGAATTTAGCATTAAAATCAAAGAAAAATTCCAAAACTTCCAAAGTATCAAATTTCACAACTACGGGTCTGAATCACGTCAAACGACTTCTGTTTCTTACCAAATTTTACAGACATATCATAATTATCATATTGAACCGGTACTGGGCTCCGGAACCAAAATACATGCCCGATACCATAAATTTCAAATATAATCAAATTCCTAAAAACTCTTATATTTTCAAAAAAACAATTCTTTGAAAAATTTATTTCTCGGGCTTAGGACCTCGGAATTCGATTCCGGGCATACGCCTAAGTCCCATATTTTCCTACAGACCCTACGGGACCGTCGAATCACGGGTTCGGGTCCGTTTACCCAAAATATTGACCGAAGTCAACTTAAATTCAATATTAAAGGCCAAATTAGCATTTTTTCCAGTTTTTCATATAAAAGCTTCCCGGCTATACACCCGGTTGCGCATGTTAAACGAGTTGAGATAAAAGGAGGTTTTCAAGGCCTCAGAACACCGTTTTAACTTATAAAAATGAGAGATGACTTTTTGGGTCATCACATTCTCCACCTCTAAAACAAACGCTCGTCCTCGAACAGACATAGAAAAGTACCTAAATCAGGGAAAAGATGGGGATAACGGCTCCGCATATCAGGCTCGGACTCCCAGGTAGCTGCCCCGGTAGGCTGACCTCTCCACTGAACATGAACTGAAGGACAACTCTTCGATCTCAACTGACTAACCTTCCGGTCTAATATGGCTACCGGCTCCTCCTCATTGGTCAAATCCTTGTCCAACTGGACACTGCTGAAGTCTAACACATGGGATGGATCACCGTGATACTTCCGAAGCATAGACACATGAAACACCGGATGTACAACTGATAAATTCGGTGGCAACGCAAGTTTGTAGGCCACCTCTCCCACTCTGTCAAGAGTATCAAATGGACCAATAAATCTAGGGCTTAGATTGCCCTTCTTCCCAAATCTCATCACGCCCTTCATGGGAGGCACCCGAAGCAATACCCGCTCCTCACCCATGAATGCCAACTCACAAACTCTACGGTCGGCATAACTCTTCTGCTTGGACTGAGCTGTACGAAGTCTATCCTGAATGATCTTAACCTTACCAGAGGCATCCTGCACTAACTCCGTACCCAACAACCGAGCCTCTCCTGGCTCAAACCACCCAACCGGTGACCGACACCGCCTACCATACAACGCCTCATAGGGAGCCATCTGAATGCTCGACTGATAGCTGTTGTTGTAGGAAAACTCAGGTAAAGGCAAGATTTGGTCCCAAGAGCCTCCAAAGTCAATGACACAGGCTCGTAGCATATCCTCCAAGATCTGAATAGTACGCTCGGACGTTGTGCTCAACTCAACTCGTGTGCCCAGCTCACGCTGAATTGCTCTCCAGAAATGCGAGGTAAACTGCGTACCTCGATCAGAAATAATGGACATGGGCACGCCATGACGACGAACAATCTCACTAATATAGATCTCTGCTAATCTCTCCGAAGAATAGGAAAATGCCACAAGAATGAAATGCGCTGACTTGGTCAGCCTATCCACAATGACCCATACTGCATCGAACTTTCTCTGAGTCCGTGGGAGTCCAATAACGAAATACATGGTGATACGCTCCCACTTCCACTCAGTAATCTCAATCTGCTGCATCAATCCGCCAGGTCTCTGATGCTCGTACTTTACCTGCTGACAATTCAAGAACCGAGCTACATATGCCACAATATTCTTCTTCATCTTCCTCCAAAAATAATGTTGTAGCAAATCCTGGTACATCTTTGTGGCGCCCGGATGGATAGAATACTGGGAACTATGGGCCTCCTCTAATATCAACTCACGAAGTCCATCCACATTGGGTACACAAATACGACCCTGTATCCGTAATAATCCATCATCACCAACTATAACCTGCTTGGAATCACCGTGCCGGACCGTATCCCTAAGGACACACAAATAAGGATCATCATACTGCCGGTCTCGAATACGATCAAATAATGAGGAACGAGCAACTGTATAATCTAGGACACGGCCGGGCTCAGAGACATCCAATATCATGAACCGATTGGCTAAAGCCTGAACATTCAAAGCAAGCAGTCTCTCTCCGACCGGAATATAAGCAAGACTATCCATGCTGGCTGACTTCCTACTCAAAGCATCGGCCACCACATTGACCTTCCCCGGACGATATAAGATGGTGATGTAATAGTCTTTCAATAGCTCCAACCATCTCCTCTGCCTCAAATTCAACTCCTTCTGCTTGAACAAATATTGCAAACTCTTGTAATCCGTGAACACCTCACAAGACACGCCATATAAATAATGCCTCCAAATCTTCAGCGCGTGAACAATGGATGCTAGCTCCAAATCATGAACTGGATGATTCTTCTTGTGGATCTTCAACTGACGCGAATCATATGCAATAAACCTTGCCATCCTGTATAAAAACTGCACCAAGTACAACCCGAGATGCATCACAATACACATTATATGACCCTGAACCTGTGGTCAAAACCAACACAGGTGCCGTGGTCAAGGCTGTTTTGAGCTTCTGAAAGCTCGCCTCACACTCATCTGACCACCTGAATTGGGCACCCTTCTGAGTCAACCTGGTCATCGAGGTTGCAATAGATGAAAAGCCTTTCACAAATCGGCGATAGTAACCTGCTAAGCCCAAGAAAATCCGAATCTCTGTAGCTGACGTGGGTTTAGACCAATCCTTGACTGCTGAAATCTTCTTGGGATCCAACTGGATACCCTCTGCTGATACAACATGACCCAGGAATGCAACTGAGCTCAACTAGAACTCACACTTAGAAAACTTAGCATACAACTAACTGTCCTTCAGAGTCTGAAGAACGACTCGAAGGTGCTGCTCGTGCTCCTCCCGGCTGCGGGAATAGATCAGAATATCTTTAATGAAGAAAATCACGAAGGAATCCAAATAAGGCATGAACACTCGGTTCATCAAGTCCATAAAAGCAGCCGGGGCATTTTTCAATCCGAATGACATAACTAAGAACTCATAATGCCCTTACCGAGTGCGAAAAACTGTCTTAGGGACATCGAATGCCGTAATCCTCAACTGGTGGTAGCCAGATCTCAAATAAATCTTTGAAAATACCTTGGTACCCTGAAGCTGATCAAACAAATCATCAATTCGCGGCAATTGATATTTGTTCTTGATGGTAACCTTGTTCAATTGCCGATAATCTATACACATCCTCATCGACCCATCCTTCTTCTTAACAAACAACACCGGCGCACCCCAAGGCGAGACACTAGGCTTAATGAAGCCTTTATCAAGCAAATCCTGCAACTGTTCTTTCAACTCCTTCAACTCTGGCGGGGCCATACGATATGGCGGGATAGAAATGGGCTGAGTGCCCGGAGCCAACTCAATGCAAAAGTCAATATCCCTGTCGGGTGGCATACCCGACAGGCCTGTGGGAAACACCTCTGGAAACTCACGGACTATGGGCACAGACTCCATAGAAGGAACCTCGGCACTAGAATCACGAACATAAGCCAAATAGGCCAAACACCCCTTCTCGACCATGCGCCGAGCCTTCATATATGAGATAACCCTGCTAGAAGAATGACCAGGAGTCCCCCTCCACTCCAGTCGAGGGAACCCCGGCAATGCTAATGTCACGGTCTTGGCATGACAGTCCAGTATGGCATGATAAGGCGACAACCAATCCATCCCCAAAATAACATAAAAATCTACCATATCCAGGAGCAGAATATCTACCTCTAGCGGCCTGACCTCCACCTCTAACGGCCTGACCTCCACCTCTAACACCTCGACCCCCACCTCTAGCTGGCCGAGCGGGCGATGGGACACCTGGTACTGGAATTATGGCACGAGAACCCCGGTGCTGAGAACTGCTTGAGGCTCGAGGGAAAAATCTAGCAATGTGCCTCTAATCACCACAAGTATAACAAGCCCTCGGCTGCTGAGGTTGCTGACCTTGAAACTGACCCTGACGACCTGAGTAAACACCCTGGAAACCCTGAATTGGCGGTGCACTGATAGGAGCTGATGGTGCACTGTAGGGGAATACTGCATATAAGAACCAGGACCACCTGGAGCACCGCGAGAAACATGAAGTACCGAATGAAACGACCTAGGAGGATGGCCCCTACCAAAAGAATCCTTGCCTTCAAATGAGGCGCCACTGAACCTGCCAAAATAACGGGGTCTCTTGTCAGACCCCTGACCACCCCCCCTGCAATAGAACCATCTCAACTCGTCTGGCCACATTGGCTGCATCCTGGAAAGAAATCTCACTACCTGTCTCATTGGCCATCTGCAATCTGATCGGCTGAGCTAGTCCCTCAATAAATCTACTCACCCTCTCTCACTCGGTGGGAAGTATCATAATAGCATGTCGGGCTAAGGTAACAAATAGGTCTCGTACTGAGTGACGGTTATAGAGCCCTGCTGGAGACGCTCAAATTGCCTCCAAAGATCCTCTCTTTGAGTGATAGGAAGAAACTTCTCCAGAAATAGCTGAGTGAACTGGGCCCAAGTCAAGGCCGGTGATCCAACTCGTTTGGCCAAACAATAATCTCTCCACCAAGTCTTGGCGAGACCTGACAGACGAAAGGTAGCACAGTCGACCCCATTGGTATCCACTATCTTATGTTCCGTAGAACCTCGTGGCAGATATCTAAGTAGTCCTGGGGATCCTCTGAAGATGCACCACTGTAAGTAGAAGTGAAAAGCTTGGTGAAATTGTCCAACCTCCACAAAGCATCAACACACATAGCTGCTCCATCACCGGTCTGAGCCATAATACCCGGCTGAACTACCCCAGCTGGTTGAGCTACTGGAGTCTGAAATTGAGAAGCCAACTGCTCCGGAGTGCGAGTAACGGGAGTCTGGGCTCCGTGATGGCGCCTACCGTTGAACCCGCTAGGCAAGCGAACTTGACTATTTAGTTTACCTTATTCCTTTATTATTATCTAATAATATGTGAAATACAACACTAACATAAATAAAAGTACAAAATGAAGCAAGGTATGTAAACTCAATTTAATGCCTTTATGAAATTCCACAAAAACCAATCCCAGAATTTTGGAGTCACAAACTCACGGACTGTCTATGAATAATACATATAAAGTTCTGAATGAAACAAGTACATCTGTTTCTGAAATAACTAGAACAAAATACAAAAGAAGTAGGAGGGGACTCCAAGGCCTGTGGACGCCTGCAGGACTACCTCAGGGTCTCCACTAGGCTGAAGGCAGCAACCTCGATCTATGGTCTGTAGGGACCTTCACCGGGATCTGCACGAAGGTGCAGAGTGTAGCATCAATACAACCGATCCCATGTACTGAGTAAGTGCCGAGCCTAACCTCGGCGAAGTAGTGACGAGGCTAGGACACGACAACCAAAGTCAACATGTGCAGTTTAATAGTATACGGAGAAAAATAATAAAATGAGAAATAAGCAGTTAAGCATAAAGAAAAGGGGAACATGCTGAGGGGAGGAACTATCAATAATGGAAATAACGAGGTAAGGCACGATTTGGATATCAATTTAAGCAACAAAACAGTAATACAAAAACAAATGCACGACATCACCCTTCGTGCTTTTACTCTCGTCCTCACCATCATAATCAATATATCCAGCACGGCATCACCCTTCGTGCTTTTACCTCACAATATCATGGCACGATATTTATCCTTCGTGCACTATCTCTCATATCATGGCACGACATCACCCTTCGTGCTTTTAAAATCAAAATATCGGCATGGTATCACCCTTCGTGCATTAACATTCACCCAAAATCTCACGCACTGCATCACCCTTCGTGCTCTTACACTCTTCCTCACCCAAACACATCAAATGACAACAATTCAACAAGGAAAAGTAACGGATTGAATAGAAATAAAACCATAACGTCCCGGCAAGGGAGTCAATAGTGGAATTAATACCATCACGGCAAGGGAAAACATCTATATCCAATCTCACTTAGTACATAACTTCACATAAAAATATTCAACTGAAACTAATACTCAACATTATTCAATATCAAGGAATTTCCACCAACATGGATAACTATAAAGTGAAACTCAAATATTACTTACGAAAAACCACATAATCACAATATTCGACTCACGGGCATGCTTGACACCAACATATTGGTACTCGTCACCTCACATATACGTTGAACATGATACTTACGCATAGCAAATAGGACACAACACCTATCCCCTCAAGCTAAGGTTAATCCAAACACTTACCTCAAATTCCACGACCAAACTCAAGCCTCGATTACCACTTTACCTTTTGAATTTGACTCCAATTCACTTGTATCTAGACATATTCAACTCAATAACATCAATAAATTCCAAACAATTCCATCCCAACGCTTAATTATAGGTTTTACATCATTCTTCCCAAAAAAGCAAAAATCGACCACGGGCGCGCTTGGTCAAAACACGAGGTTCGGACCAAAATTTGATCACCCATTCACCCACGAGCCCGAATATGTAATTAGTTTCGGAATTCGACCTCAAAACGAGTTCTAAATTCCAATTATTCAAAAAGCCCTAACTCTACCCAAATTCCTAATTTTCTACCCTTAAGAACATAATTTAGGCCTAAAAATCTAATGGAATTAAGGGAAATTGAAGAAAACGAGTTTAAGAACACATACCTATGGTTTTGTGGTGAAATCCCTCTTCAAAAATCGCCCAAGTTTGAGTTTAAGTGAAAGAGTTATGAAAATTTTGAAGAATCCCGTTTGTTTATTGTTTTTAAAAGACTGGGCAAAAATAGCCTATGCGTTCGCGACCAGGGCAGTGTGTTTGCATAGGTTCCCCACCCATGCCCTTCGGGTTCGCATCACAAGGAATGTGTTCGCACAGTGTTAAAACTACCCAGTCCCTAGCCCCCAGCCCTCTTACTATACTATGCGATCGCGGCTGGACGGGTGCGTTCGCGTAGAGTAACCTCCCAAGGCTCCTCGTTCGCACCTAGTTCTATGTGTTCGCATAGTGCAAATCTGCCCCCCTCCAAATTTGTGTTGTGCGTTACATGAGTTACCACGTGTTCGCATAGAGCAAAAACTCAGACACCAGCAACAACCAAAAACACCAGATTTTCTAAGTTTAAATCACCCTCACGCCTATCCGAAACTCACCCGAGCCCTCGGGCTCCAAACCAAACATGCACACAACCTCAAAAATACCCTACGGACTTAATCGTGCGATCAAATCTCCAAATTAATATCTTAAACAACGAATTTAGCATTAAAATAAGAGAAAAATTCCAAAACTTCCAAAGTATCAAATTTCACAACTACGGGTCCGAATCACGTCAACGACTTCCGTTTCTTACCAAATTTTACAGACATATCATAATTATCATATTGAACCTGTACCGGACTCCGAAACCAAAATACGAGCCTGATACCATAAATTTAAAATATAATCAAATTCCTAAAAACTCTTATATTTTCAGAAAAAAACAATTTCTTTCAAAAATTCATTTCTCGGGCTTGGGACCTCGAAATTTGATTCCGGACATACGCCCAAGTCCCATATTTTCCTACGGACCGTCGAATCACGGGTCCGGGTCCGGGTCCGTGTACCCAAAATATTGACCGAAGTCAACTTAAATTCAACATTAAGGGCCAAATTAGCCTCTTTTTTTTTGATTTTTTCATATAAAAGCTTCTCGGCTATACGCCCGGGCTGTGCATGCAAAACGAGGTGAAATAAAAGAAGGTTTTCAAGGCCTCAGAACACCATTTTAACTTATGAAAATGAGAGATGACTTTTTGGGTCATCACAATAACTCTAGAAATTATAACCACCCGAAATGGTAAAATTTCTATGTCTTGCCATGATCAAATTCATGTATGATTGTGGGGAAAGAAGTGGAGACCCTGTTGATACTGAAGTTTTCCTAAAATTATTTCAAAATTGCATATATACCTTCAAAATTACATTAGTATCAATTGGTATTTTTTCACAGCTTTTCTACATTTTTATTAACTTGTCTAGTATTTTTATTTCTAATAAATAATTACAAAATTGCATCACAAACCATTTCAAAGACATTTCTTGATTTGATTCATTATTTATGGTCCTATTAAGTCCAACATATTTCATAAATAGCCAAATTGGCACTTTTTGGCTATAATTGCAATAACTTTGCAATTATCACCCATGCATATAATTTTGTACTATTTTTACTAGAAATTAGTCTTTTGTACTTTAAATATTGAATAATCATTTTTAAAAATATGTCTATGCATGAAATTCATTTTTTATAATTAGTAACTATTTTATGAATTATTTTAATTAATTTATCTTGGGTATTTAACAAATGACCCTATTCTATTTCAATTATAGCCTAAATTAATTAGCCCAAAATACCCTATAAACCGGTCCAATAACCCAGGCCCAAACCCTTACCTAAACCGACCCAACACCTTAACAAATCCTGGCGGTTGATCATTTCTGATCAACAATCCAGATCCCTCATTTCCTTAATTAACCTAAAACTACCCCTTCCAAACCCCTTATTTCTCTCCTCACTCCACTGTCACTCATCTCCCTTCTCCCCAAAATGCTCTCTAACCTAACCCTAACTCTCCCTCGCCGTCACTCATCTGCCGTCGACCATGGTGGTTTCTCACCACTCTCGGACCTCCCAGGGTCTCTCTTACGCCGGGTTTTGTTGTCTCTAAGGTCCTTAAGGTACCAGGGCCAGTCCACTCACGACTTTGGTTCTGTCTTACATGTTTCAGGCCATTAGGTCTCGATTTTGAGTAAGATCTTTCTATTTTGCTTTAAACCTATAGATTTCTAAGCTGATATCTTCATCTCTATGCTATTTTCTCAAAACCCTAATTTCGTCTCTTAAGCTTCTCCGATCTGTACAGATCTGAGATATGTTAAGCTTATTTCATATGTTTTCTTATGAAAATCTTCTGATTTTGAAATGGCTTTTCATTTCCTAAACTAGGGTTTCCTGAAAATCCTCTTCTCAAAAACGTTTTATGATTTTAAGTGATTAATATCTGATTCTTAGGTGTGTTCGAATGATTTTGTTAAGTTTTCCGTAACCCTAACTAGTTATGCTAAAACCCCATTTTTCTTTGACACTTTGTTTGGATTCTTAGTTTATCCGTGTTATTTGCTACCTGATGTGGTTATGTGCTTCGATTCACATGGCTTCTCCTTCGTATAATTTGAATACCTGATGATTTTACCTTAGTATGGCTTTATTAGGGTTTCGGATCCGATCCTTTTTGTTTATACTTGACTTGTATGTTATTCATGGAACGCCTATATTATTTTCCCTAAAATTGGTATTATTTTGAGTCTTTAATTCACTGATTTTCTATGGTAATACTTATATGCTGATTTCCAGTTATTTCCCTATTTTCATAACTTTTAATTATTTCTTGCCTTATTTGTAACTAACTGTGATATTTACTAATTCTTACTACTTGTTTCCTTAATTAAGCTTTTGTCTATTTACCCCTAATTACCTACTATGTACATAGGTTTACTTGATTTCTTTCCTTAATTATCTGCCCTGCTCTTTACCGTTAACTGGTTACCCCTTAATTAGAGGAAGACTATACTGATTTTATGCATGATTGATTCTGTAATTTCCCTTAATTGCTACATATATGATCCTTTACCTTATTTTTTCTAGCTCTCAATTGCTATATATTCTCTCCTCTATTCTCATTACACAGATACGAACACAAGTTCAACAATTCTCTCTTACCACTTAAAAGCTTTCTGCTCTTTCTTGTTACTTGCTACTCTTACTGAACTAGCCGGTTGTAATCCGAGGCTAGTTATTGCACTACATTTACTCTATATTCTGTGTCTGGTCTTCTTAACTGGTATGTTCTGATTCAATTTCAAGTTCAAAACTCTATGTGTTCTGTTACTAATTTAGTTCACTGATTTCCAGTCCTGTTCCTGTTTTTTATTTGGCTGTTCAATATGTAACTAGAATGCCTAAATCACTGTTTCACTTAGCATGTATGCATTATGTCCTGTCCAACTTGATTAACATGTTTAAGGACTTGCCTATTGCTTTCTCTATCATGCTTCAATTTGACTTTGCTCATTTATGTCAGCATGTTTGATTGTTTTGCCTATCTACTTATTTAGATTCTAGTGTTAATCTGATTGCTAAGTAATCTAATGCCTCTAAGTAGTTTTGGTTCTATACTTATTGTCCAAAATACTATATTCCCCACCTGTATGTTCTATGATCTATGCCCTATGTCTATATTATTGGTTATATTACTAACCCCTTAATCCCATAAACTCTTAAAAGCTTTTGTGCTTCTGATGTTATGTGTTTCACTATGCGTGTCCTTAATTCCCAATATCCCTGTGTGAATTCGGTTGTTAAGTGATGTTGAACCTGTTTGTTCTGCAGTTGATCTGTTGCTTGCTGATTTTTCAAAAGATTACACTGTTTTTGTTCAAACTATTTTATTACTAATCAGTCTTTCAAAACTCCTTCACTTCTTGAATCAATTCAATATTGTTTTTCTTATCAAAACCCTTTTTCAAAACTATGTCAAGCACTCTCACTCTACACTTAAGTCTCTAGGTTCTGCCCCTCCAGTATGTGTACTGCCTTGGGATCCTTTTGAGATCCCTCTGAACTCTAGCGCACTGGGGCTGGCCCTTCCACACTGCACTTACTCAGTTCTTGTTATGAAATTTTGGGTGTGAGCACTGCCCGGGATCTATGAGGTCCTTAGGGAACTCTGACGCACCCAGACATCAAAAATGGCTATGAAAATTTTGGCATTTGAGGTTATGGGAGGCTTGGTATTCTCAGGATACATTTGGGCCTGCTTCAGGCTCACTATAGTTTAACTTTGTAACGAATCGACCGGCCGTTTTGAGATCTAACGCGTCGTTCAGCGGTTTGAAGTCATGAGCAACTTCATTTCAGGTATTATGACTCGTAGTCATGGTCGAAGTTGAATTTCGGGAAGTTCGGAGTCAAATTGGAAAGACAATTCTCAGTTCAGAAACCTTAAGTTGGAGAAATTGACTAAGATTAGAATTTTGAGTAAACGACCTCCGAATCAGGATTTGAAGGTTCCTGCAGGTTTGTATGATGATTTCGGACTTGGGTGTATGTCCGGATCAGTTTTTTAATATCCCGAGAGTGTTTCAGTGTGTATTGTGGAAGTCATCATTTTTGAAGAAATTTCCTAAGTTTGGCTTGAAGCGCATTTCAGTGATATTGATGTCCGTTTTGGATTTCGATCCTGGGAATAGCTCCGTATGGTGATTCTAGAGTTGGGAGCACGATCGGAAGTGAATTCGAATGTCCGTAGATCATTTTGAAATCATTTGACTAAAGATAGGAATTTGAAGGTTTTTGAGAAATCCGACCAGAAGTGGAAATTTTGATATCGGGATCGGAATGTGATTTAGGAAGTTGGACGAGGTCCATAATGTCAAATATGACTTGCGTGTAAAATTTGGGGTCAATCGGATGTGATTTGATAGGTTTCGACATCAGATGTGAAAGTTGGAATTTCAAGTTCTTAAAGTTTGAATTTTAGTGTGATTCGTGATTTCGGCGTTGTTTGATGTGGTTTGAGGCCTCGAGCAAGTACGCATTATGTTTTGGAACATGTTGGTGTAATTGGACGGGGTCTCGGGGGCCTCGGGTGGATTCTGGGTGGTTAACGAATCAAGTTTGAAGTTTGAAGAATGCTGAGGATGCTGTCATCTGGTGTGACCGCACCTGCGAGGCTTTGGCCACAGGTGCGGCTTGGGCACCGCAGGTGCGAGATTTTGGTGGCTTGGCTGGGAGCGCAGGTGCGATGTAATTTCCGCATCTGCGAAGGCGCAGGTGCGAGTTTTGGCTGGAGCTGAGGAAGCCGCAGGTGCGGAAGTTTGGGCGCACCTGCGGGAGCAGAGGTGCGAAGATTGGATCGCAGGTATAGGCCTGGGCAGAATGTTTTTAAGACGAGAATTTTTCCATTTCTCCTCCTAATTTCGATTGGCACGGGCGATTGTGGGGAGCTTCAAGGAGGGATTTTCGTCAAGGATCACAAGGTAAGTTATTCCCACTCATCTCAAGTTAAATACAAGGTATATGCATGGATTTGAACATGAAAGATTGTGGAAAATTGGGGGATTTTGAAGAAAACCTAGAGAATTTGGTAATTTGGATTTTAGCCACGGATTGAGCATGAATGTTTGAGTAAATTGTATATTTGAACTAGTAAAGCTATGGGTAGAATTTATCTTCGAGAAATTTCAGATTCCGGGCACATGGGCCCGAGGGAATTTTGGTCAATTCCCTGAGCAGAGTTGGAAAATTATATAATCTGAATTGTTGCAAATATTAGAGTATATTTTCATTGGTTTTTCGTAATTTGGATAGTTTTGGGGCGTTGTGCGTCCATTGGAGTCGTCGGGAGGGCTTGGAAGCCGGTTATGGAATTTCGAAGCGAGGTAAGTCTCTTTTCTAACTTTGTGTGGGGGAATTGTCCCCCTAGGTGAATTAAATAAATGCATGCTATTATTTGCGGGGGCTACGTACGCACGATGTGACGGGAGTCCGTGCGT
The DNA here is from genome assembly GCA_005239505.1 of Nicotiana paniculata. Classification (NCBI taxonomy): domain Eukaryota; kingdom Viridiplantae; phylum Streptophyta; class Magnoliopsida; order Solanales; family Solanaceae; genus Nicotiana; species Nicotiana paniculata. Next base: position 14,912 of record MDKI01103857.1, on the reverse strand, counting down.
AGCTACTATTATGCTATGTTCGGGCAGTCTAGGACCCACTAGCATGCCTTACGTGTTGTACATGTCATCCTGCCAATAACATTAGACTGATAATACTATTGAATTGGTAATTTATTTCCTAAGAAGGCTAGAGTGTACCTTTCTTAATCATTTAGAAAGAGAATTGATTCCTCCGTGGATAATTGTATTCCTGATAAGGTTATATTATCGAATATTATTAAACTTGGCAAATGAGTTTCAAAACAAAGATTTAAATGCTATTTTCGTGTTCCTTAAGAAGAATTTTACCACTTTCCTGAATAATTGCTTTCTTGATAAAATGTGAACTTATTGTGTGAATATGTGTATTTATGGGTGCCTGAGTCGCATGTATGATTCGCGAGTAGGAAAACCCTGTATTAATGTATAACCGCATCGCATGATCGATTCGCGAGTGGGGCAGAGAGATGCATCTATGGTTCGAGTCGTTCGACCCTCGGCAGTGCACAATTTATTATTGTTGGTCCGCGCCGTTCGACCCTCGACACTTTGTTTATGCATGATAATTGCTGCATATTTCCTATGATTTATACAAGTTTGTCGGCCTAAGTAAATTCTTAATTGTCAGTTAAAAAGAAGAAGAATTGATGTGTAAAAGGTGAAATAAGTCTGATATTTCTTATCCCTGATTATGATTTAAATTGTCAACTGAAATGACGAAGATTTAAAATGTTAAATGTGGAAAGATTGATATTATTTATTCCTGATTTTAATAAATTGCCTATGACATACATGCTTAATGTCTCACTTGATTATGCTAAACTGACTTCTAGCAAGTGTCTAATTTGACCTCTCGTCACTACCTCTCTGAGGTTAGGTGACTTACTGAGTACACGTTATTTTCGTACTCATGCTACACTTGTTGTGCATTTTTATTGCACAGGTACTTTCACAACGAAGTGGCCGACTTAGACTTAGGTGAGCTGCATCATCCGGAGGCGACCCGCAGCCGACAGAGTCTCCCTCATATTGTATTTATTTTCATTTTAAATTCCTTATCCAGTTTGTATTTCAGACAAGTTTTGTAGTGTTTGTGAAATTTTTAGAATTTGCTCATGTACTTGTGTCACCGGGTTCTGGGATGTGTTTGGGATGTATTTTATTAAAAAAAAAAGGAATATTAAACTGTCGTATTTACTTAGCGGATTTTATTTAGTTATTACGTAATAAGTTAATGGTAATAATTTCAAAAATGTTAAAAAAAGAATTTATTTCAAATAATTAATGATTGGCTTGCCTGACAATGGTGTCCGGCACCATCACGACCTTAATAGATTTTGGGTCGGGACAAACTTCTCCTCTTTTTATTTATGTAATTCATTCAGCTATTGGCCTGTAATAAATTATTTGTAAACATATATTGGGGATGGCTAGTGAAAATGAGGGGGGGAGGGGGGTAGCTGTATGATATTGTTTATATTATTGGGTAGAAAGCATGCTTTAGGCTTTACATTCTATGTGTTTGCATTAGACTCCATGTCCTAGGACCAATGTGTTCATCCAAATCATGTTAAACATTGCATTAGATATCCTGCTCCTAAGACTGCACATTTACTGTTTCAATATATCATATGTCACTAACATATGTTTTAACGTTGTATCAGTCTATCACTTAGAGATCCTGCTCCTAGGACAATAAATAATCTTGACATAAAACCGTCACTCTTGTATGCATTTAGAAATTATGCCTTAAGAATCCTGTCACTATTGTATGCATTTAGAAATTATGCCTTAAGAATTCTGTCATTCTTGTGTGCATTTAGATACCATGCTCTAGGATTCTGTTTGCATTTGTTTGAATACGCCTAGTTTAACTAACCGATCCATGAAAAGGTATAAAACAATCTCACATTTAATTGTCATGTTTCTAAATAGAACCGGTACAAATTCCCTTTTTAAGTCTTTGTCGCCTAGAGCAGCATGTTGTAGGTTAAAACAACTTCTAAACTGTTAAACACCTCCTGTAATTGTGATCGCATACAGTCCCACGCCTAGGCAAGCCTTAGGTAATTAATTGCTATAAAATTGAAAACTGCTTTGATTGTGTTTACTGCTTAAAGGCTAACATGTTTAAAATCAGTAGGTAAACTGATTAGGGCCCTGTCGCTAAAGTTTGTATGAAACGGTGTTGCATATTCCTGTGCAGTGATGTCACTTGAATATCCTGTCTTAGGATCCCTTTTCTAATAAAACTGCATTTGTCTGTGTTTGAGACGTGCTGTTTATTTGCATTATGTGTGGAGGTGAATCTGAGCTTTTTAACTGCTTCTGTCACTTATCTGCTAGTCCTACCTGTTCTTGCATGTCGCCTAGAATTTTTCCTTTTAGCACCTTAGGGGGTTGTCTAGAACTGCCCAGACTTAGAGGTACTAAACTCCTCCAAGACTACAAGGAAGGGACGAGTAATAGCACGCTTAGAGCTCATTAAATAAAACTCTCTTAATAAACCGCTAAGGGGAGAATAATGGGTAAGAAAGGATATGATGACATGTACGCTAATGCAACATGTAGCCCCTCATCTAGGAGTTATTACCGGGCATTGCACAGATATGATCCTATAGGATAAACAACTTAGGACCTTCCTTATCCTTTACATATGTGTGCTTAGACTGCTAATCTGTTAAGACCTTTATTTGTTTACATATGTGTGCTTAGACTATCTACTTGCTACTTGAATAATTCACAAAAAAATAGGTTTGGCTGGGACCCACAGTTGTGGAGTTTGAGGGGTGCCTAACACCTTCCCTTTGAAGTAATTTCAAGTCCTTACCCAATCTCTGGTTGTACAATTAGTGTTAGAAATGACGCGTAGTAGGTGCCCTAACGCGCCGTAATTCGTTAGGTGGCGACTCTTCAAACTCATTATACCCCTTTTCCAAAAGGAAATGAGTTGTCCCAATAATGTCAACAACTCTGACCAATCCGAAAGGAGAGGAAAAAAGGGGGCGCGACAAACCCATCCCATTGAATTTGCTTCATTCTCATTCCCCTTAAGAGAATGTGATAGCAATATGTGATAATTTTGAAAGAAGACAAAATTATTATCGTGAAAGTATCAATGGGTGTGGACGTGGCAATAGACGAAATTATGATCGTCATCATTGTGATAATGAGAATAATAAAGATTCTCAAAATAATCCTTCACTCTGTGAAAGTAATAGTTGTCATCGATTTGACATGAGATTTTGTAAAGCACATATAGATGATTATGGTCCATTCATGATGTGAATGTGACAACATCTGGTTTATGTATACATATTCATTCTTGGAAGAATATGAATGTGCTAGTGGTAGTGAATATGCCACATCACCTCTAAAAGGAGGTTTGAGATGAAATAAGAAAATAATTTCATTATTATGGCATGAATGGTCATTGCTCACACACCTATTGTATTATGCCAAAATATTATGGTAATGTATTACAAGGCAAAAGTAATTGAAGTAATATATCTTGCCTATGATGATATTGACCATGACCATAATTGTATAACTTTCTCCTTGAAAAAGATATTCACTATATGGATTTTGATGAATATGTGGTAGTAAAAAATTAATTGAAAGCTCTAGAAGAGACAATTATACTACTTTGGAGAAATAAAATTGATTATCAATAATTTATTGTGCCGTAGTAAGTCTCAAAGAAACTTATTGAGTTTGTAAAGTATTCGCGAAAGCGGTTGGTTATATTGAAACTATAAATAAAGGAAAGATTTAATATCTTATATTACTACAACTTGTAGCGAGGTAATATGAATGTGAAAAGTTACCCGCTTTATTCTCCAGTTTGTACTACACAAATAAAAGAATACTACAATAAAGTATATGTTTATTGATATAAAAACTCATATCATAATAAACTTGGAATTTATTGATAAATCCACACGTCATGATGTAAACCTGAACTTTATCAATATTGATAATTTATTTAGTTGGCATAATTAGTTTAACCATATCAATTTAAGTATGTTGTGCAAAAATAAAAGAGAATTCACATGGATAAATATTAAAGAACTAGAAAGTTCTTTACGAATTCTCTTATGTTGCTTGTTCTCATTAATTAATAAACCAACTAAAAATTGGGATTGAATCATGAATGCTGAAATATCAAACGTGAATCTGGGCTCATTCACCTACCATGTATACCACATAAGATGCATCTATGAGATATTACATGTGCGATTATTATTAACCCACAACATGGTGTTTGCGAGGTAACTTGCTCAATAATTTAATTTCGAGAATAATTTTCAGATTTTCTATTCAAGACAGTTGTACTTGATAAATTGGTTTACATCACAGTTGGTTTAGCAACATGATTTATTGAGTGCCTCCACTTAATATCTAAACTACTACTTATGAGAATAAAGTTATTTATATCAGTTTGATATATATTGTATACGAAAGTATATTATATTCTCCCCTCACAAGTGGTTTAGGGTCAGGAACCAAATAATTTCATCTTATTATTATTATTGATGTGCGGTGTATATTTTGATTAACACCATAATGCACAAAGATGGATTCCCAAATTGAGGAAGAAAGTTAGTTTTTCTAACATGAGGGGGAGACAAAATAAACAGTTGAGAAAAAGTTACGTGGAATGAATTATCATTTGTATCTCTAGATCTTTGAATATAATATGAACTTGAAGTTTCATAAAAAGATAATTCATCTATAATATATTGCAAAGCATGCCAGACGCATTTGCTCATCCAAAGAAAGTAACTATATTTTCATTGAAAATGCTCATATTAGAATAAGTCCTAGAAGCACAAAGTCTATGGTACGCTTAAAGCATATAGACAAATCGGTTTCAAATGAAATTCTTGATAAAGAAGATGAGCAAATGATCCAAATGATCATAATAAGAAGGCAAGTGATTTAGGAGATCACATGACATAACATTTCATAAAATCTCAAGAGAAGTTCAGGTACCTAAAAATATGAATGAAGAGATCTTTATGTTATGTCTTTATAAAAAAACTATTGGAACCGATATAAAATGTTCGTCGTCGACATCTATCATAGCGCTAAATATAGATGAGGACCTCAAGTTTGTCGAATACAAACACAAAAATATTGGCCAAATACAAGAGACACAATTCAAATAGAATTGGTTTCATATGAAAGACATGTAATTTTGGACATGTAGTTCAAACACTCGAAAGTATAAAGTCAATGGTATGTCCAATTGTCTTTATCTATCTTATATGTCTAGCATGACATAAAAACTTGATATGCATCTAAAGTCCATTCATATGTCTTATATGATTTAACTTATATGAAAATTCATGAAGAATTTAAATTGTTTAAAGCATATAAAAATCTTGGTCATGAAGTACTACATCCTAAGTACAATTTGTGCACATTTTTATCTTGCTATAATCATAAGCATGATAATGTGATAGCGGGAATTTTCAAGGTGAAACATATTCATTGGAGTTAATATGTGTGATTTATTCACCAAATCTCTGCCGACGTCAACCTCCAAGAAGCTAGTGCACAAGATTGGAATGTGAAGGTTCAAGGATGTGAATTGATGCTCTCTTCAAGGGGACTTAATACGCGTTGTACTCTTTTTTCCTTACAAGGTTTTGTCCCACTGAGTTTTTCTTGCAAGGTTTTTAATGAGGCAACCAAAAGACGTATTGTTAAATATGTGTACTCTTTTTCCTTCTCTGGAATTTTTTTTCCCGTTGAATTTTATTTTAATAAGATTTTAACGAGGCACATTATCTATTGAATAGACATTCAAAGGGGAGTTATAAATATAATTGTATTTAAGGTGAATGTCTATATTTTAGAGAGATTTTAGGGATTTTACTTGGTGGCTAAGTCACTCTTTCACCATAAATAGAGGGGTTCTATTATATTATAATTCATCCCAAAATTCAATAACAATTTCCTCTCTCTTTTTCTCTCTACAATATTATTCTTCTTCTTTTATAGTTTTATAAAAGTTAGTGAATTTTCCTTTGAATTTAATTCGTTAGAGTTTAGACAAAATATATCCGGGAAAAAAAAAAACAAAACCCAACTCCAAATCCGAAACCCACATTCGGATTTTGGTTACGGTCCATCTGACCCGAACCTGTTAGAACTGAACCCATCTGAGTTTTCTCATTTCTCAATTCTCATCCATAAACCCTACCAAAATCCCCTTCCTTCATTCGCCGAAACTCTTTTACCAATTAAGCAAATCTCAATCGACCAAAGTAAAAATGCGGAATCAACAGCGATGGCTTCGTCTTCTTCTACGCCACCATTCTTATTCCAGGAAACTAATCAGTCCTTCTCCGTTTCAGGTAAATCATTCTCTTCGTTCTATCACTTCTCCAACTATCCCCTCACGTGCTTCTCACATGCTCTCTTACCAACGCCTCACAATTCGTAATCTCTCCACGTCTGAATTAGCTGTCGAACACAAAGATTCAGATCACCAAATCGCAGTTTTAACCGGCATTTTCTCTAAACCTAATCGGAATAATGACGAAATTAAGCTTGATTTGGATTCTAACAATGTTGTTATGACCCACGATTTAGTTGTAAAGGCGTTGCGGAGCTTTAATACTGCCCCTGATTCGGCACGTAGGTTTTTTAACTGGGTTTTAGAGAATGAGAGTGAGAGGTTGAGCTCAAAGGTGTATAATTATATGCTGGGGATACTGGGGTCAAATGGATTTGTTAAGGAGTTTTGGGATATGGTTGATATTATGAAAAGTAAAGGGTATGGAGTGTCACGGGGTACTTTTAATCGAACTACTGAGAGATTTGAAAAGGATAAGCTGAGCGGTGATGTGAAGAAGCTAAAAGAGTTGTATGGTCCTGAGCTGGCTGATAATTCTAGCCAGGAAGTTTGTTCTAGGGTTTGCAAATTTATTCGCGGAAATGTATGGGGAGATGATGTGGAAAAGCAGCTGCAAGGGTTAAATCTCGAGTTTTCTAGCGAGTTGATCACTGTGGTTCTGGAGAAGCTTGAATGTGAAAGTAATAAGACTTTGATATTCTTTAGGTGGATTGAAGAGAGTGGTCTGTTTAAACACAACGAGCGGACTTTTAATGCTATGGCTAGGGTCTTAGGTAGGGAAGAGTCCGGTGAGAAGTTCTGGAGGTTAGTTGATGAAATGAAAACTGCTGGGTTTGAAATGGAAAGGGAAACGTATATTAAGGTTCTGGAAAATTTTGTTAAGAGAAAAATGATTAAGGATGCTGTTGACTTGTATGAGTTTGCAATGGTCGGCATAAACAAGCCATCCTCACAGGACTGCACTTTTCTGTTGAAGAAAATAGTTGTTAGTAAGGAGCTTGATTTGGACTTGTTCTCAAAAGTTTTGAGGGTCTTCACAGAAAGTGGCAATTCATTGACTGGTGCTAACCTCGATGCCATTCTCAAGTCTTTGACCAGTGTTGATAGATTTGGCGAATGCAACAAGATATTAAAAGCAATGAAGGATGTTGGTTTCACACCTAGTCTTAATCAACAGAGTAAAATTACTTTTCATTTGGGTAGCGGTGGGAAGGATAAGGATTTGAACGAGTTTATGAATAATATAGAATCATCAGGCAATATCCCAAATTCTAAAACATGGACATCTTTAATTGAAGGGTACTGTGAAGCTGGTGATCTGGTTAAAGCTTCAGATGCATTTGAAATGATGGTTGAAAAAGAAGGTTCCTCACATGCTGGGTATGCTTTAGAATTGTTGGTTTCTTTGCACTGCCGCAAGAGGAGAGCGATTCATGCCTTCAAACTTGTCAAGAAGATGGTCGAGGAGAAAGAACTACATGTGTGGCATACCACATATAAGTTATTGATCGGAAAATTATTGGCTCAACGGGGTTTCGAGGAAGCTCTGGATGTTCTGCATTTGATGAAAAGTCAAGGTTATCCACCTTTTCTGGATCCATTCATCAAGTACCTTTCCAAGACCGGAACTGCTGATGATGCCCTTGCATTTACTGAAGCAGTGACCATGAAGAAATTTCCATCAACTTCTGTATTTCTCAATTTGTTTGAAGCATACTTTAAAGCAGGAAGGCGGAGTGAAGCACAGGACTTCCTTGCAAAATGTCCCAGATACATTAGGAACCATGCCGATGTTTTGAATCTGTTCTGTTCCATGAAACCTCAGAAAGCAACTGTCACTATTCCTGCAGCTGCATAGGTTCAGATGGATACGTCCTAGTTTTTTGTGCTGCAAAGTGTTTGGACATTTTTTGCCTAATATTTTCTTATGAAAGTGTGCTGCCATCTATGCTTTCTCTAAATATTGGGGCTTAGCTCCCTTAGAAACTGTTTCTTATTGTAATTCACTTGGTGAAATTCAATTGACACAAATAAGGATAAAATTGCGTTGGACTCACTAAAATTATTGGTAAACACTTCATCTTGTACTTTATACTAAAGTTTTTTGTGAATGCTTCATCTCGACTCCAGTGAGTTCATCATGTTGCGGTAATTTTGAGAAAAAGAAAGGGCTCTGTAATTGGTCTATCTATCACTGGATCAATCATCTAAATTTTCTTAATTCTGGTTTTACTAGATTATGCAGGCAACCTTGAAGATTTTCATGTTTACTATTGTCAATTGAATCCAACTCAACCTTTTCATTTCTTGTGTCTCTAGGTACTTGTTGATCACTGAAATGCCCTTTTAACTCCATGATGTTATTGTTTAACTTAATTGTGCTAGACTAACTCAAGTTTTTTGCTGGGCCTAGATTGTTAGGATAATTCATCTAAAGATTTATGTTCCAATATGGCAATGTCTATTGGGTCCTTCTTGATAAAGATCTTAGTTGTTTTCTGCTGTTTCCATCCTAAAGAATGAAATGAAGCTTTTCTGTAGTGGCTTTGGAAATGGGCTGTCTGGGCTTGGTGTAATTATTCCTATTTGTCATTTTATTTACTTTTCTTGGGGCTTTTGCATCCGTACCCATTTTTTGTGCCACGTTTTAACTTATACCCGCTTTGTAAAAAAATTGCATCCGTACCCGCTTTTGCGCATAACTTCAGCATGCGGGGCTGGAGTAGCAAAGGCAATCACGCAAAACTTCAGCATTGTAGTAGACGGGCCTGAAGTAGCTTGCGAACTTCAGCTCTAGTAAATGGGGGACTTCAGGTCTAGAGCTGAAGTTTTTGTCTTTGTAAATGGGGAAGAAGTTCCCCAGTTATAAAGACAACTTCAGCATACGGGGCTGAAGTTCCCCAGTTTACAAAGACAAAACTTCAGCTCTAGAGCTGAAGTTTGTAACTGGGAAACTTGTCTTTGTAACTGGGGAACTTCAGCCCCGTATGCTGAAGTTGTCTTTATAACTGACGAACTTCAGCTTAACTGGTGAACTTCAGCTCAGCGTGGGAAAGGGGAGCTGAAGTTATTTAAGAAGTGGGTACAAGTTAAAAGTTTTTAAAAAAGCGGGTATAGGTTAAATGGGGGCGACCAAATAGGGTTCCCCGCGCAATTTTTACACTTTTCTTGGAGTAGTATCTCGTATCCGGCCCATTTCCCACAGCCCCTAATATTACAGAGGGGAGTAATTAAGGATTTGTTTGTTTAATTAAGCAGCTTAAGGCATTCCTTACTATGAGTTTTTCGGGGGTTTGAAATCGAGATCTTTGATTAAGGTTGGAGAAGGGCCAAATTTCATGCTGACCATAAATTCAAGACGATTGTTATTCAGTTTGACTAGGTAAATATCTTCAAGATGCAAAGACTTTCCTTAAAAGTCATTTGAGCGTTTCTGTTCTCTAAATTGGAGAAAAATTCGTGATATTTTTAAGGGAGAATTTACTAGCTGCCGTTCAACTTGGTAGAGCAAATAATTCTTCACAAATGGATAAAATACAATACTAGCAAATTATTCTTTAATTGGACAATAGCAATTTTACTTATATATATAGGGCAGGTTTGGCTAGCACTTCGCATTGTGTGATTTTTGAAGTATTTTTTACGCTAACATCGATCTGATGTCACCAGTTTAAAAAGAGGGGAGAGAAAGAATTGAGTTGTAATATCTGATTGTTGGCTGAAAGTGGACAGAGATAGAGATTAGTCTATTAAAGATGTTTGGGAGTATTGTACCAAGCAGAAGAAGAAGGAAAATGATGCATCATTCCCTCTATCAGACAAATTATCGTCATGGACCTTACTGTCACTTTGTGCTTTTTTGTGTTCGTATATATTTTAAATTATGTATTCAAAATATTACTATTCGAATTTGAATATTACCCTGATTTGCTTTTGTTATTCAAGTATAAAGTGGATGCCCCTGGGCTCATTTACCTATACGGCTATACATATATGTGAATGCTTGATGACTGATGAGTTGGATCAACTCTTGTTTTTTCAGACAGTTGATTCTTCATATGGTGATATGTTGGTGAATACATAGATAGACCGAATTTTAATATCTGAAATATTAATAAAAAACCAAGTAAAATAATTTCACCTTTTCTTTTCAAGTAAAATTTATAATTTTCAGATACAGATTCCTTTTCAACCTCAACTTGAACCAAAATATTTGAGAGGTTCATTGGATTTCACAAAATTACTAGTTGAAGTAAAAGCTAGTCGTCTTAGGACAAATTTTTGCCATTGTGATTCAAGTTGGGTGGCTTTGGACTGAATGGGACATCTCAATGAGCAAAACGCGATGAGAGTGACACAACAAAGGTATTACCTATTAATGAATTTTGTACTTTACCTTTTTCACTTGATCAAAATTGTATTTGCAATTTGTCTCGTATTTGAGATACGTATATTCATACTTCATAGTTGACACTGAAAATAAATCTCAGTTGGAGGCTTCTATTTGTCATACTACAATAGGATTTTGGAATTTAGCTTCACAGATTTGTAGACAACTGAGGTTCTTACAGTGCATAAGACAAATATTTTCTCATCAACTCTTGATGATTAGTTGCTGTATCCAATTTCCAATTTCCAATTTCCTAGTCCTTCATCTACGTACCTTCACCACCCTAGGGCTAGGGGAGGATAACAGTTTAATAATCTAGGCAAGTTTAGTTTCATATACAAGTAAGTGTCTTCTTCTTTATAAATAAAAGGTGAATTATGTATACCTCCTCTGAAATATATATATATAGCTAACTTCAATTAGGTGGACCTCCCCTATTTACCATCGATCTTTAGTAGAGTACTACCAAGCTCAATCCAAATTGGTGGTTCTCATGCTTGAAAATCACAGCGTTTATGATATGAATCTGCCACTAATTGGCTGAATAATATGTAACTATGCTCAAATAAATCTAAGTTTAACTTTTTTTAAAAAGTTATTTCTTTCTTTTTCTTTTTGTGGGTGAAGCATCAAAATGAGGAGGGAAGAGCACTGTCGACAAGCCTTTTGTGCAAGGGGCATGCATGTTTTTGGTACCATGACCACCTAATAATTCACGTAGCTAGCTAGCATCTTGTGTTGCTTGCATGTTCGGTCAATATAATTATATACTATATGAAATATATCCATTTCTGTGCTATTCAAATTAGCTAGTTGATGAATCATTACACTAGCCAGTCTCCTTTCTTGCAAATTTCCTTCCGTTTGTCCATACATTCCTTGTTTACTTTCTTATGTTCGAAAAACAGAAAAAAGGGAAATTAAGGATGAAATGATTAGAGAGAAAAAGATCAAGCAAAAATAAAGAAAAAGTACTTTTGCTAAAGTGAAAATTTTCATCAAGGTGGATTAAATTCAACTTGCGAAGGCGGAAGCTTTGGAGAAACGCCACTACTCACTCACCCATCTTTTAGTATCTAATGGAAAGTAAAACAGAAAAAAATAAACACCTTAGTGCCCGTTTGGACATAAAATTTGATAGGAAGATTTTTCTAAATTCTTTTTACTTTTTTTTAAAATCTCATAAAATTTTCAATTTTCACTTGAAGATATATTTTGGAATTTTTGAAAATTTGAAAAACTGTAAAAAGCTGTTTTTTAAAATTTTCACTCAAATCACTCACAAAACTTCAAAAACAACCCAAACTGAAATTTTTGTCCAAACACAACTCTAAATTTCAAATACCATTTTCACTTGAAAATTTTTTCCCATCATTTTTTCAAATTTTACAATTTTTATGTCCCAACGCCTACTTAAATCAACAACAATAACAAACTCAATATAATTGCACAAATAGAGTCCGCAGAAAATAGTACGTATGCAACCTTACTCTACCTTGTACAAATAAAGAGATTATTTCCAGTAGATCCTCAGCTCCAAGCAAGCATACAAAAATTACAACAGTATAGAGAAAATAAATCATACGATCACTTTGGTATTAACTGAAGGGAAACCTTGGAGCAACGATCAAGTTATCTCCCTGTGATCTACAGGTCACGAGTTCGAGTCATGGAATCAGCCACTAATGCTTCTATTAAAGTAGACTGCCTACATTATATTTCTTGGAGTGTGGCTCTTCCTCGGACCCTGCGTGAACACGAGATGCTTTGTGCGCCGTACCAGGTTACCCTGCTTTAATATTATTGTAATATGTAATATTGTAGTTAGTTAGTGGTTACTTAGCTGAGGGACTTATTTGTCTACAATAGAAGCTAGAGGGCTTTCTTATTATTTAGAGAGTTCTGTTATTTGTATATAAACACTGTATAGTCAGTTATTCATTTATATATTTTCTTAGCAGAGCTTCTTCTCGATTCTTCTTCTCCAAGTCTCTCTCAAGATATTCTGACATGGTATCAGAGCACTGTGAGTATTCCTTAGTTCGTTTTGGTAATTTGAGAACATAATTTCTCTGTTTTCTCATCTTTACCTAGTTAATCACATTTTCCTCAATTTTTACAAATTCGAAGTTTTCCCCCTTCAAATTGGTTAACAATGGCGGAAGAGAAGATAAATCACACTCATCCGCTTTACCTACAACCATAGGATATACCGTGGTTAATGTTAATCCCAATTATGCGTTGTGGAGCAGATCGATGCAATTAACATTGAAAGGAAAGCAACAATTAGGTTTTGTTATAGGAACCTACACAAAAAATTCATCTGAAGATGCACTTCATGAGGAGTGAAAAACATGCAATGTAATTATGCATTCGTGGATCATAAATTTCGTATCAAAGGAGTTGTTGAGTATAATTATATATGCCACTAATGCACCTAAAAGAACACATTGACAAGGTGAATCGAGTCAAAATATTCCAATTACATCGTGAAATCTCAAAATTGTCACAAGGAAGAGACTCTATAGCAGTGTATTTCACTAGATTTAAAGAGTTATGGGCAACATATGATGTTTTGATTTCCAAATTGTGGATGCCCAAAATCGAAGGAACATGTAACAAAACTTCAACAACAAAGGTTGATGTAGTTTTGGATTGTCTTAATGGCATATATGATCACGCTCGGAGACAGATTTTGATGAAAGCCACTGAGCCAATATTAAATCAAGCGTATGCCATGATTACACAAGATGAAAGTCAGCAGTTGGTTAGTGTAAATGTTGGATAATAAAGAGTAGATCCTTTGGCCTTACAAGCAGGAAGATGCCAAATACCACGCTAGAAAAAATATTCCTTACAATGTGAATATTATTACATGAAGGAACATACTAAAGAAAATTAGTTTAAGATCATTGAATATCCAGAAGATTATAAAAGGAAGGAAAGGGTACTAGTCTAAAGAGTTTACACCTAATAACGCTTATCAGCATAAAAAGTTTAATCCACGAGGCAATCTCACGGCTGCAAACAATGCAGCTGCATCTGGGAATATTGGAACAGAAGGTCGTTCACAGGTCAAGAGTGGGGACTACTTCTTCACAGAGGAACAATACCAGTGAATAATGAACATTTTTGGCAAGGATGAACCAAGTTACAATCAGGCAAGAGCACAAACTCATACTCAAACACATGCTCAAATGGCAGGTATAACTGTTAATCCCTATTCGAGTGTGGAAAATGATAATTGGATAGTGGATTTAGGAGCCACATATCACATAGTATCTACAATAGGTTTATTGCGTAATGTGAAAAATGTGCGTAATCCAAGGAAAGAGAAAGTGAAGTTACCTAATGGAGACAGTATATAACACATTGGGAGTTCTTGGTTGACAAAAGATATTCGGTTAAAAAATGTGCTTTATGTCCCTGGTTTTAAATTCAACTTGACGTCATTCTCAAAGTTAAGTAGATACTTATCATGATCTGCTATTTTCCTACCTGAAATTTGTGTATTTTAGGGCTTCTACAGTGGAAGATAAAGGGGATTGATAAAGAAGATGATTGATTATACTTGGTGAAAGGAAGAGGAATCAGGGAGTTGATAGCCAATGCCAATGTTGTTAAGGAATCTGGAGTGTCAAGCAATCTGTGGCACAAAAGATTCATACATATTTCTACACCTGTGATGCAACATATTACTTTTCTTCAGCATAATATAGATACTTCAATATAGAATAAGTGCCTTGTTTGCCCATTAGCTAAACAATCGAGTCTATGCTTTCCAAACAGTGAAAATAAAGTGTTAAGCATTTACAATTAGTGCATATAGATGTGTGGAGATCCTGTAAGGTTGCTACTCATGATAAGAAATATTATTTTCTTACTATAGTAGATGACTAATCTATGACAACTTGGTTTTTTTGATGCAATTGAAGAATGAAACCGTAGTTAGAGTTCCTTTATATGGTTAAAAATCAATTTGATACCTCAGTCAAGATAATCAGAACAAATAATGGATTAAATGTTCTTTAATAAATAATGGGATGAAGTTTTGCAAGGTAATGGTGTGATTCATCAAAGTAGTTGTGTTTACACTCCACAACAAATAGAGTTGTGGATGTGAACAACTATTTTTTGACCACACCCAAATTCTATACTATTTTTTGCTATAAATAT
>MDKI01074404.1:0-17626 GCA_005239505.1 Nicotiana paniculata | reverse complement strand
TAAGAATAATTCAAGCTTCAACTACAACATTCATGTAACACCCAATACTCTAGAACGACTACACTATAAAACTAAAAGAAGAGAAGAGAAGAAAAACTCAGTAGAATCCTCTGTCGAATCCTCCCACATCCCCCTGTCAAAAGTCCCTCAATGTGATGTTTTTGGGTCTATTTATATGTTTAGGATGAACACTAAACGTGTCAAATACTTCTATTCTAACTTGGAAACACTTAAAACCCGTCAAAACTCGGTTTCTCACTGTCCCGGGGCCCAGGCGTTTCAGCCCTAAAGCCTGGGTAAAGCCAGGCAGGGCCAGGCGTTACAGCCCTAAGGCCTGGGTAACGCCTGGTCCCCCCAGGCGTTTTGGGTCTAACGCCTGGGTAACGCCAGGCTGCCCCAGGCTGTTTGGCTTGGCGCCTGGCTATCCCCCGGGTGTCCCCTCTCGCGTATTCTTCGACGTATTTGCATCCGTTTAGCCCCGTTTCCATTTCCAATTCACCTACACATAAAATAAACCCTATTAGGCACATACGACGTGTATTTTATCATTAAATCTCATAAAATGCAAGGTATATAATGCTTAAAATCATGAATTCTAGCCACTCATCATAGATGGTATTGCTTCCATGTCATGGATCCATGGTCTCTCCATGATTACGTTGTAAGCCATATCAGTGTCAATGACTTGAAATTTTGTATTTTGGATTACTCCTTTTGCATAGGTACTAGATCAATCAACACTCTTTTTACATTAGTTTCATGTATGAGTAGAGATATTACCAGAGCGTCTTTATGAGGAAGCAACAATTCGTTGCCATCTGCATTGTCGAACATTATATTGTCTGCTTCCATGTCTTCACGAATCCCCTTCCCGTGTGTAATTGTGAATTTTGTTGTTCTTTTGCAGACTACTCCGTTCACCTCCTCTCCTCCGTGTATCACATTCACTGTTCTATTTGGAGATGGTCGTTTATGGGGCTCTTGCCTGTTCTTCATATATGGCTGTTTGCCTTTTTCACTAAATAGTTCTGTTAGATAGCCTTGTTTTAATAATTGTTCTACCTCACCTTGCAACAATCTGCAATCTGATGTTCTGATTCCATGATCCTTATGGAATTTGCACCAGAAGTATGGATTCCTTCTGTTTGGATTCGATCTCATTTCTTCGGGCCATCGAACTTTATCACCCATGTTTCTCAGTATGGTAATTAATTCAGAAGTACTTACATTGAAGTTGTAGTCTCTGACTCTTGCATTACCTCTGTTCCGTTCCTCCCAATCTTTTCTAGATCTTGAGGAGGTTGAGTTCGTATCTCTATTTGACGGTCTATATTCCAACTGTATGTTTTCATACCTGGAATGAGATTCTCGTCCTGAAGGTCTCATATATGGATCGTACATGTTCTTACCTGTTCTCCTTTCTGGTTCAGAGCGTCTAGAACTGGCTTGATCTTCAGCTTTAGATTGAGCAATGGTGTCTTTTTATCTTCGTAGCTTGGTATTGTACCTGTTATAGACATCGTTCCATGTCGTGGATGGGAATTCTCTCAAGCTTTCCTTGAGTCTTCTCGTGGCTTCTAAGCTTCTGTCATTTAAGTTGCTTGGAAACGCCATTGCTGCCTAATTATCAGGTACCCTTGGTAGCAACATTCTTTCTCGTTGAAACTTTTCTACAAATTCTCGGAGCAACTCCGCCTCCTCTTGTTTTATCTTGAATATGTCTTCCATTCTTTTTTCGATTTTTTGTGCACTGGAACGTGCTTTTATAAAAGAATCTGCAAGCTCAGCAAAAGAGTTAATAGAATTTTTGGGTAGAAGAGAATACCATGTTAGTTCTCCTTTGGTGCGTGTCTCTCCGAACTTCTTGACTAGTACTGATTCAGTTTCTTGTTTAGTCAATTTTTTTCCCTTTACTCCTGTAGTAAAATCAGTTACATGATCATGTGGATTAGCTGTCCCATCGTACTTGGGAATGTCAGGCATTTTGAATTTCATGGGAATAGGCAAGGGTGCTGCATTTGGCTTTCAAGGTTGTTGAGAATATCTATCAACGTCAATGCCTTTGATAACAGGTGGTACTCCAGGAATTTGCTCGATTCGGTCATTTTGTTCCTTCACCTATTTCTGTAAGGTTAGTAATAAAAACTGTAATTCTGGATTACTGGACATACCTGGTCTTGCTTCGAGGGACTCATTTGGAGTGCCTCTACTTCCTGAGTTTGCTAGTCCGGATTGTGGATTTTCCACAGTTGCGGTGTTGTTAGGAGGAGGTATAGGTGATGCAGCTGGCAGTCCCCTCATGAAAGCTTGTAAGGCTTGAGTCACATATTCACCAACCATTTGTTTTATAGGATCTTGTTCTCCTGTTTGCCCATTTCCATTGTGATTATCATTTTGAGTTGTAGATTTCTTTGGGGAATGTTCCCTTGAGCCTCGTGGGGAAACTGAAGGTGATGGAATTGGAGTTCCAATCCTTTGTTGGTTGTTGTTGTTGGAGTTCGACATAATTTACAGAATGTTGTTTGAGAAAAAATAGAGATTATCAGATTCCTAGTAACATAACAAATTTTTTTAACAAAAGAATTAGATTCTCTGCCAAAGCTATTTTAAGAAAAATACGGGTTTCTAATAACCAAAAAATATGCTAATAATTGTAAGTAAATTCGTAAAGAGAAAGCAGAAAGATGCGTAAAAATTATGTATATTTCAATAGTGGTTCAAACGTGTCTTTACAAGTTATATTTTACTCCCTTTTATAGGGAACTTCTTAATATAACATATACTCTTTTCAGTGACTGAGCATTAATGAATAATAATGGCATTACTGTAACGTTGCAAAGATTAATCGTAACTGTTGCGTAAAGATTATGTAACATTTGGCTCATTGATTGAAGATCTTCGAATTTGCCCTTTATTCTTCCTTGATTCATTCTGATCGTGTTTCTTCATCTCCTCAATTAGATTGAGATTCCCGTATCTGATTACCTCGTGGGTATATCGTTCCGTTCCTCTTTGCCTCATACCTTTTTGTAAAGTATCATCCAGTTGTAATGTTTTCATTGCTCCACATGGATTTCTTTGTCATCATAATTAGGACACGTGTGAAGCCTATTTTTACCAATATAGATAGTCCCCCCACTTACCATTTATTTATCGATTAAATATTTGGTAAGTGGATACTCATTTATGGCGGGAATATTTTGCCGCCACTTTACTCGTACCATCGCATTCATCTCTGAATGTATGCGTCGCTTGTCACTTCCATTTAATGCCCGTTCCACGTGGAATTCCCAAATTTATTCTGCAATTATTTAGCGCCTTTTAGGGCTTTTTGCGGCCGCATCAATCACGAAGTGACAACTTCAATTATGACTTTCACATCACTGTTTTTTCCATTTTTTGACAGTCGCTTCTGAGTATAAATCCTTTTCCTTTCTTTACTTTCATGAAAAACTTCTAAGCTTCTTTCTTTATTTGTAAATTCTTCATCCTCGTAAACATGTCTTCTTCAAGCCAGCAATCCAAAAAGGTCATTATTGTAGATGAATTGACTCCTTCTTCTGCTCCAACATGAAGTAGGAGGGGCAGTAGACTTAGGAGCTTAAGTTATACACCTTCCAAGGGTTCTTCTTCCCATACTACTCCTCCGCCATCTTCTAGGTCTATTGTTTCTTTGTCTTCTTCGAGGGATAGGGCTTCTAGATCTTCATCAAAGAGTAGAGAACACAATAAACCACCGCATGAGCCGAGAGTCGATGAGATCATTCCTGCCGAGTATTATTTTGCCAAGGATAGTGATGCCATGAGTGAGCAGCTTTCTTCCATGTCATCACATGATAGTTTTGACCTTTATCCTACCCAAATAATAGAGGGTTTAGTGTCACTCGTACGCAGGGACTGTTGTTGGAAGTTTGATTTTCCTGTTGTTGTTCCTAATGATAATCAAAGAATAACCTCTTATAGGACTGGGTATTCTTATGTTTATACTTATCCCTTCACATTAGGATTCAAGCCTCCCATCGATCCTGTTATCATTGAATTTTGTCGATTTTTCAATGTTTTCTTGGGACAAGTCGGTCCTCTTGTTTGGAGAGTGGTTGCGTGCCTTAGGTATTTGGCCAATTTAGCTTTTGTCCCCTTTAATTTCCATCATCTTATTCACCTCTATTCCCCGATGCTATTCCGCCAAGAAGTTTTTACTCTCGCAGCTAGGAGTAAAAGAGAATTAGTTATTTTGGATGATGAAAAATAAAGAGGGTGGTTGTTTGGTATGTTGTTGTCCCTACTGTGGGTTTAGTAGGTGAAGAAAATCTCCCCTTACCTGAGAAGTGTAACTTTGCACGTGAGTACAATTCTGCTCACTTTCCTTTTCTTTTTTGTTTCCGATAAACTATCAGTATTGTGACTGTTTCTTTTCCTTTTGCAGCAACCATGGGAACCGTCGAGAATGTCTCCGGTTTCCATGATTGGGTAGAAAAACTTTTTTTAATCGCTCCTTTAGAAGAGCGTTCTTGGAAGTACCTCCCTTTGAGGTTTGGTTGGAAGGTGAAACCCATGGTAAGTGAGGGTTTTTCTTTTTACTTCTTCCCCTTTTTAGCTTTTTCTGATCCCTTTCATTTGGTATGGTTTCCTGCTCGTAGAATTTCTGCTGATGTTGTGTCCGCTTCAAAGCTGTCCTTGGATAAGGCTCAGGAAATCATTGTTGGCTCCTCCTCGTCGAAAATGAAGGCAAGTGGTTCCCGGACCTTGGAGGATGAAGAGGAACAAGAGGAGGGTTCGTTGATTCATTGGTCACGTAGGAGGAGGGTCATCTCTGATAATGAATCTGAGCTCGTTGTTGATCATCCCGTACCTGAATCAGAGCCTTCTGCTCCTGAAGATGCAACTCCCTCTCCTATTCGTGAGTCCACTGATCATCTGTTCCAGCAAGGTTTTGGTACAGTTTCCGAATAAACTCCTCTTGCTATTTTCCCTCCGCCTGCTCCTGCAGAACTTTCATTTATTGCTGCCATTGTTGTTTCTGCTCCTCAGCCTACTCCGCCCGTGACTCCTTCACCCGCCCCCACTTCCGTGCCTTCTGTTGTTGAAGTAGGGTCTTCTAGCAGGGGGTAATGAAGCAAGTTACGATAGAGGTTCCTGGGAGGCAGCCTCTTGAAAAAGTCGGTCCAGGCTGATATATGGTTAAAGCCCTTGATAGGCCCGGTTGAGAAGTCTAATCTGGAAAGTCATAGCTCCTTAACTTGGATGAACGAGATTGTGCACTCGTCCTTAAAGGTAAAACTTGTTCCTTTTTCATATGTATGTATTGTACTTTCTTTTACCGTATCTAACTTATCATTTTATAAACATCAACCTTATAGGCAAAGAATTGATGAAGAGAGTCGTTCAAATGGAGCAATCAGCAAATGACTTCCATACTGAGGCTGACAATTGGAAGGAGCAATACGAGAGTCTACAGCTTGATATGAAGGCAATGGAGGAGGATAAATGTACCTTGGAATAGCATATTAGAGTTATTGCAGCGGAACTGGCCATAGAGAAGGCGTCTTCAAATCAGAAAGGTAAGGATAAAAGCATCTTGAAGTCTTCCTTTGTGGAGCAGCTTTCCCATGCCACCGAAGAGATTAGGAGCCTGAAGGCTTTGTTGGATCAGAAGGAGGCATACTCTGGTGAACTTGTACAATTCCTCACCCAGACCCAAGAAGACCTCCGTAAATCTTCGGATAAGTTCCAGTTTCTGGAAAGATCCCTTACTCCTCTGTAGGCTTCTCATGATGCTGCCGTGGCTGAGAGGGATGAGCTAAGAGCCGAAGCTGAACAATGGGAGAAAGACTATGAGGATTTTGAGGACAAAGTAGTTGTCGATGTTAGTTGGGCTTATGTGAATGCGTGACTTGACACATTGACGGAAATGGGCTAGGAGACTTTTGACACAGTAGCTGAAATTTCCAAAACCAAAGAGACGATTGAAAAGTCTCGGATGAGTCAGAATTTCTCATCACTTGAAGTTGAGGTCCCTGGTGAAGCTGTTGCACAAGCCTCGCCATCTCAAGCCACTCCTCTTGTCAGCAAAGATAACCCCCACCCCCCTTCCTCCTCCTCATCTAGTGAAAGAGCTTATGGAACTTG
This sequence comes from Nicotiana paniculata, assembly GCA_005239505.1. NCBI lineage: Eukaryota > Viridiplantae > Streptophyta > Magnoliopsida > Solanales > Solanaceae > Nicotiana > Nicotiana paniculata. The sequence goes on along the minus strand of MDKI01074404.1, from coordinate 11,497 downwards.
GTCCCTTTTTTTTATTTGGAACAATTAGTGGTTACCCCCGGTCGTATTGGGGGTAAAGTTTGACCCTTTGTAAGTCCCCAACTGACAACTTAGGGGCAACTTTTGTATAGGCTTAGACTAAGTTAATACTTAGTTTTTTTGCCACTATATATTAATAATAGTATCGACATGACTTTCGATTCCTTTGAGTTTTTGTTTTCACTCTTAAATATTTGCATGCTTTCTTTTTGAGGTTTGGTTTACCTCTGAGTTTTTGATTTTTCATTTTAAAAAATGCTTAGATTTTTCGTACCTTTTCGTAATAGCACGATTTATAAAAAAGGGCCCTATTTTTATCGACACTTAATGAAGAAGACGTCGTAACTCCATAATGGTGTAAATATACAAAAGAGAGATAGGAATTTCACATGTTTTTCTTTGACAATATTTATTAAGAAAGTCTTTGTATTGTTTCGAACTTTCGCAACATTTTACATGTGTTTGTATATCGTCCATAACTCTTTTGCAACTGTTTTTCTTGCAACAAATTTGGTATAAACTTGTACTCGTAACTGTTTTTCTCTTGTAACACCTTTTTCGAATTAATACAAGGGTATAACTGTTTTCATTTAACTGTTTTTTTAATAAATATACGAGTATGAATTTTTACCCGTAACTGTTTTTGTTTACAATAGTTTTTGAATACATACAAGGATAATGCTTTTCTCATCCGTAGCTGTTTTATTTACAACAGTTTTTGAATGAATACAAGGATATGCATTTTTATCCGTATCTAATTTATGCCCTTAACCTAAACATTTGTTTAAATTTACGAATATGTTTTTTGAAGATTTTTGAATCAAGCTTTGTGTTTTTTTCTTTGGCTCTTTGATTTTGCTCATATTACTTCACTTGTTGGGAAGAAGGATCTTCAGGCTTGAGCTTTGACTTTTTGATAGTCTTCTTTGCCTTCCATATTGTATAGTCCCCCAAGTGTTTGAGCTTTGAAGAATTAAATCGAGCACTTGACTATTCGTTCCTTGTGGTCCTTTTCTTAAAAGGAAAAACATACGGGACTCGAAGGTATATAGTTTAGATGATGACTTCTTAACCCTTTAAGAACGTCCATCAGAAAATTGTAACCCTAGACCGGGAATTCAGTTACTTCCTCGTGTCTATCCAGGTCTAATATCATCAACTGGTGATGGGTTAGCTTTTTGCCTATCTTAAAATGGTTAGTATAATTTTAACTGTACAAAAGTAAAATCGAACGTAATGATACTTGTCCAGGGGTACTCCCTTTAATTTAGAAGTAATACTTCTTTAAATGAACATCATTCCAACTAGTTGGTAAGATTCTGTCGTCCATAGTTTCCAGCTCGTAAGCGCCTTTTCCAGCAATGCCACGGACTTTGTAGGGCCTTTCCCAGTTTGGATTTAGCTTTCCTGAACCAGCTTCCTTTGTTGATTGGAAGACCTTTTTAAGAACGAAGTCCCCAATTTTGAAATATCTGAGGTGAGATTTTCTGTTGTAATATCGCTCGATAATTTGTTTTTGGGCTGCAATACGTATTAATGCAGCTTCTCTCCTTTGCTCGAGCAAATCCAGATTTGTCCTTACCTCGTCGTTCTTTGTTTCTTCGTGCTTGGTTTGCCGATTTCCACTGTTACTAATGCTTCTGAACTGTAGACAAGCGCGAATGGAGTTTCTCCTGTGGATACTTTTGTAGTAGTTCCTTAAGCCCATAATACTGCAGGTAGCTCGTCAGGCCACTTTCCCTTGGATTTTTCCAACTGTTTCTTTAAGTTGTTGACAATGACTTTGTTTGTTGACTCGACTTGCCCATTAGCCACGGGGTGATATGGTTATGAATTGATTCGCTTGATTTGCCAGCTTTCGAAGAATTCTGTGATTTGTGAGCCTATGAATTGTGGGACATTGTCACATACGATATCCTTTGGTATTTCAAAGCGACATATTATGTGTCGCCATATAAAGCTTTTCACTTGTTTCTCTCGCACCTGTTTAAAAGTGTCTACCTCCACCCATTTTGTGAAATAATCAGTTAATACGAGTAAGAACGGTACCTTTAATTTAGATGGGGGAAGGTGTCCCACTATATCCATGCCCCATTTCATGAATGGCCATGGTGACACCACTGGGTGGAGTAATTCTGCTGGCCGGTGCATATTGTTGGCATATCGCTGACATTTGTCGCATTTAGCTACGAAGCTCTCAGCATCTTCCTCCATTTTAGGCCAATAGTACCCTCCCCTGATTAGGGTTTTGACTAAGGATCTTGCTCCTGCATGGTTTCCGCAGTGTCCTTCGTGTACTTCCTTCATCACGTACTCCATTTGATTGGGTCCAAGGCACTTTGCTAGGGGACCTCCAAACATCTTACGGTATAAAGTTTCACGAACTAGGCAGTACCGCGCAGCTTTCCAGCGAAGTGCTTGAGCTGCTTTTCTATCTTCAGAAACGGTGCCGTTCTGCAAAAAGTTTACAGTTTCCTTTCTCCAATCTCAGGTTAAATTGATAAATGTTACCTCATTTTTGTCCTGGTCGATTGCTGAATGAAATAGGTGTATGAATAATGCATTGTCTTTATTTGTTATGTCGGCAACTGCAGCGAGGTTAGCTAATGCATCCGCTTCTACATTTTCCTCTCTAGGTATTTGTGTAACTTTCCATGACTGGAATTGCCTTGCTAGGTCTTGTGCCTTTTCCAGATATTGTTGCATCCATGCCTGCTTGTGTATAATTCCCCTACATCTGGTTTACCACCAGTTGAGAGTCACTTTTGATCACGATTTGCTCAATTGAGAGTTCTCGTGCCAGTTGAAGCCCTGCAATGACAGCTTCATACTCTGCTTCATTGTTAGTTATAGGATAACATTTAATGGGTTGTTGTATTTTTTCATCCGCAGGTGATATTAAAACAATTCCCAAGTCGGCTCCTTTTATGTTAGAAGAGTCGTCAGTAAATAGGGTCCAAATTTCTGGGTTAGCCCCATTGAAGAGTTGTAACTCTTTTTCCACTTCAGGGATTATGCTAGCATTAAAATCAGCGATTAAATCAACTAAAATCTGAGGCTTTATTGCGTCCTAGGCTGATATATTATGTCATGTTCGCTTAATTCTATTGCCCATTTAGATAATCTTCCTGATAAGTCTTTTTTATGCAAAATATTTCTTAGTGGATACGAGGTCACAATAGTGATTGGCTGACATTGAAAGTATGGTCTCAACTTTCTAGCTGCCATTATTAGAGCTAAGGCTAATTTTTCTAGATGAGGATATCTAGTTTCAGTATCTAATAAAGACTTGCTTACATAATAAATCGGAGATTGTTTACCTCTGTTTTCTCTTACCAGTACCGCACTTACGGCAATTTCTGTTACGGCAAGATAGACATACAACCTCTCCCCCTCTTTTGGTTTAGAAAGCAGCAGGAGTTTTGATAGATAGGCCTTCAAATCTTTGAGAGCCTGTTGACATTCTTGAGTCCATTCGAACTGATTCTGCTTTTCAGAACTGAAAAGAATTTAAAACTCTTCTCCGAAGACCTGGAGATAAATCTTCCTAAGGCTGAAATTCTTCCTGTTAGTTTTTGAACTTCTTTTTTGCTCTTAAGTATATCAGGTATTTCATCAATAGCTTTAATCTAAGCGGGGTTTACTTCTATACCCCTATTTGATACAAGGAAACCCAAAAACCTACCTGATTTAACGCCAAAGGCGCATTTTTCTGGATTTAGTTTCATGTTATACCTGCGCAAGATTTCGAAGGTGATTGAAAGATGATGGAAATGATCTTCCACTTGAGTTGATTTTACCAGCATGTCATCAATGTATACTTTCATTGTTTTCCCCAAATGTTCCTGTCGCGCTCCCTTTTTCCCCGAGCACTCCTTTCGAGTCCCGGTTGAAAGGGGTTTATGACATGGGTTGAGACAACTCGTTTTTTTTGGGAAAGGGATTTTCATATTTGAAGAGTCGCCACCTAACGATTTTAACGGTGCGTTAGGGCACCTAAGGGGTTTAATTACAACTACATTACTAACCAAAGATTGGGTAAGGGCTCGCAATTATCCTAAGAGGAAGGTGTTAGGCACCCCTCAGGATCCACAAGTGTGGTTCCCGGCAAAATGGTTTCCGTGAATTTGTACGACTTAGCAAACAAACAAATAAAGGCTCAAATAAGAGGGGATTTAAGTCTTAAGCATGCAGATGTGTGAAAACAGTAAAGAAGATTAGCTTTTGAAAGGATTACAATCTAAGCATATAAAAGGTGTCCTAGGTTTATAATAATATGGATCACATCAATGCAATACCCGGTAATCACTCCTCGAAGAGGGGCTACACCTGGTATTAGCGCACAGGTCATCATATCCATATTCTACCATTTCCCACCCTGTGAAAGCAACTAAATCGAGTGTTGGTCTTGACCTCTATTGCATGCTGTTACCTGTCTCTTCCTATCAGTCCCGGAGGAAAGTAGGACTCCTATCCTAAAGGAGGTTCTAGGTGGACCCTCAGGTTTTAAAGGTGAAAATTCTAAGGCGACATATAATGAACAAGTAGAACTGTAGATAAAGGGGGTAGCACATAAACAGGAAGGGGCTCAAAGACCTCCACAAACAGTGCACATAAACAACATGTCTCACACACAATTAAGGTCCAGATTCAGATCCTACGCATGGTGTTTAAGTGAAAATAACAAAGACAGATTTATTGCATAACTCAGAGAGGATGTCTTAATCAGACTTGCCTACAGGATTTTAAGCATGCTGACAGTTGAACAGATTTATTCTAGTTGTTGAATATGTGCAAGGACTAATTACTAGTTGTTTAGAAAAGGGGACTGTTTTATATAACTGTATTTAGACTAAGTGTAGTTAAATGAGTACGATCCTATAGCATGATGTCTAATGCAGCATGATGCATAATAACCTAAACATTATTTCTAAATGCACATAAAATCACAACAATATGCATCGTTTCGGGAATAGCAAGAGTACAGCTTGTTAATGTTACTTACCTAGAAAAAGGATCTCTAAGTGCGCAGGCGTGGTGAGACATGATTGCAGTTTATTTATCCTAGGACAAAACTTCTAATGAATTTTCAGAACATGTTTACATGGACAGAATCACGTAATAGCAGTTTATTTTATTATTATTATTATTTATCCTATAGGCAATATTTCTAAGCGTAGATGAGATGTTGCATACAATACACATAAATCCTGAGTAGCATGATATCTAATGCATGGACACATGAACCTACACAGGATCTATATTGCACAGATAGGGAATAAAAACCTAAGCATGGTTTCTACCCTTGTAATAGCTAGGTATGCATAATTACCCCTCCCGTTTCACTATCCAGCCCCAGAATTATTTACAAATTATTACAGGCCAAGGATTATGAATTACACAATCACAAGTGAAAAATAAGAACTTATTCTATGGGGAGCCTTCAATTAGGCCCAAATCCTCTAAACCTCATTGCCATATGGTATTCATAGACTTTTCACAGTCCGTGTGTGTCAAAGTTCCCTAAAGACCTCAAGGGCTCCCGGGCAACGCTCACACCCAGACTTAGTAACCAGGAGTTAAACATGTGCAGTGTGGAAATACCAGCCTCAGTGTGTCAGAGTTCAGAGGGAACTCAAGGTCCAGAACTCAAAGCAGTGCTCACACTAAGAGGGAGCAGAACATAAAGTTCTAGGAATCAAATGAAGTGCAAGAGATAGATTTGAAAAGGTTTTGACACAAAACAGTACTGGATTGTATTAGTAAATAAAGAAGTTTTCTGAAAAGGTTTTGATCAGTACTGAAACAACTTGAATATAATGTAAACATCTTTGGAAAAGCAGCAAACAACTCGCACAGGTTCAGCACATTCAAGCATAGATTTCACTCAGGGACAATGGGGATTGGGGACACATTGAAACAGATTAGCATTAGAGAAGTATTAGAGTGTTACAGACTAGTATTGAGTCTGAAACAACAAAGTTAGTCACCAAGAATTCATGCCAAGATCTAAACATAATCAGATTAGAGGGAGTACTGGGAGAGGGTAGGACATAATTACACATAGGTTTAAGAAACACATGTTAAGTAACATATAGGGAAATTATATTATCCTACGGATTTCATGCTTAGGCTATAAGGGAGGAGATACCCAGAACCAAACAACATAATATGTGAAACTAGTTGCAAGTAGGACAACATAACCATAAGTAAAAGGAAATCAGAAGCAGGAGGCATCCTAATAACCAGAGAAACATGTTATTTTGGAGATTTTAAATATAAACTGGAAACATACCAGTTGAAGACAGCAAATACGGAATAAGAGGCAAGTAGAATAGCTAGTCTTGGCTTCCAGTCGACTAGCAATAGCAAACAATAGAGAGAAGAATAGTAGATTGTGTGTGTGTGAGCAAGAGAGAATAGAACAAGGTCTATGTTCGTGTTTTCTTAATGAAAGGGTAGTGTGTATATATAGTTTTTGAAAACCAGTAGTGAATAAGGCAGGAAATCAAAATAAGCTAGTAATTAGGGACTGAGCATCAATCAATACACAATCAGTATAGGTATCCCTTGATTAAAAAGATTGAGTTCAAACGGCATTATGAGACAATGAAGAAGGAAAAGTACCATATGTAGCTTAGAGAAATATTCAAAATAGTGTGAAATTAGCATAAGTGTCCCTTAATTGAAGGGATTGAGTTCAAACGGCTAGCAGGCAAAACAGTAAATAAGGAAAGTTCTCATATGTGACATGCATATGACATGTAAGGAAACAATTTCAAATCAGTACAAGCATACAACAGAGGCTAGGTTCACAGACTCTAATTAGAGAATGGGAATCAATTAACCGCAAATAAATCATGCAACAAGGTAAAAAATGGACTAAGGTCGGAAATTAATCTGTAAGGTCTCAAATCACAAGGAATCAGAGATTCAAAAAATAGAAAAGATAGCACTGATTTATCACAATATTATGAGAATAAGCACAATAACATATAATAGACAAAAATCAGAACCTCAAGAAGACCGGTAAGGTAAAATCATGCAAAGTTTAGAGATTCATATAGAACATAGTACGAATCGACAGAGCAAACATGATATAGGCAAAAGAAGTGAATAGTCAGGAACCCTAATAGGTAAGCCTGGGGTAAAACCATAAAATCTTGGAATTTTCAGGAGAAAACATTAAACATAATAGGACATATCATCAGAAACAACTCAGAACCCTATGATTAGAACTAAGAAAAATTAGGGTTTTCAACAGAATAACTCGAATAGAGGAGACGGATTAAGCAAATGTTTTAAACATAGAGACTCATAGATAAATACAAAAAATCAGGAGAAAAAGTATTTTTTTGAAAAGGGGTTTAAGAACCCTAGTTTGAAGATGGAAAGCGATTTTGGGAAATCGGAAAACCTTTAAGAAGTATAGCATAGTAACTCAGGATACACCCAGATCTACCATAGATCTAATGAATCGGGAGAGTTTTTAAACATTTAGGGTTTAAAAGAGAACCCAGAAAGATAAGAAAACCTCAAAACATTACTGGTTTAAACCCCAAAAGTCATAGATCTTACTTGGACGGCCGGAGGTTGTAGGAGAATGGTGAGTACAGGTCGGGGGGTAGGAGAGTGAACCCAAGTCTCATTGAAGACCTTAGGGATAGAAACACTGATCGTAAAGGAACCTTTGGAGGCAGGAGGGTGGTGAGAATTCCATGGCTTTCGGTGGAGAGGTGGCCGGAGAAGACGAAGGGCCTCATCAGAGGCGGAGAGGAGACTAGAAGTCTTTAGAGAGTTCGAGAGATTGAGAGAGAGTGTAGAGAGATAGAGAGACCGAGTGAATGAGGGGTCGGGGGGTAGTCTTCTAGGTTTAATTATGGAAACACTAATCTGGGTCATTGATTTAAATTGATCAACGGCTTAGATTAGTCATGGGGTTGGGCCGAGTAGGAATGTGGTTTGGGCTGGGCTTAGTTGGGTTAGGACCAGGTTTGATTTAGGCTGGAATTTAAATAAAGAATGACTATTTTTTAAATACCCATTAAAATTAGATAAATAATTAATAAAAATAGCTAATAATCATATAAAATGAAATTAAGGCTAAATAGGTGAAATTAAGGTAATTAACTAATATTTAAAATATAAAGTGACTAACTATTGAATTAAAATGGCATAAAATGTACAATTAAGCTATAATTGAAAACTTGTTGTAATTATAGCCAAATAATGCCAAATTGGCTAATTTGTGAAATAATCAAATCCTAATAGGATTAAAAATGATATATTGCTGGGAAATATTTTGAAATTATTTATAATACAATTTATGAATAATTATTGAATATAAAAATACTGAATAAATTGGAAAAGAATTTAATAAAAATATGAAAAATTACGAAAAAATATCAGTTATTATAAAGAGTGATTTTGAAGTATATATGAAAATTTTAAAATAGTTTTAGGAAAAATTGGGTATCAACAGCTGCCCCTGTTTATCCGGGAAGGATGGAAGAGTTGTCGGGTAAAGACATTATGGCCAATTTTGACCGAGCGAAGCGGTTTGAAGAGGTTTAGGACGCACCCTGGTTTGTGAGTTGCCTACATATCCCTAGTTTTACAGGAATCAGTTCGTATGTAGTTCAGAGTCATCGACGAAGCATACCGATGGAGCTTTTTACAAGAACGGACGCAACATATAGGACTGATTGAATGAATGGCTTATGGGATAATTAGGAGAACTCGAGTGGGATCCGGGACAACTGTTGCTTTCCAGGTTACTTGCAAATGAGTAATACAAGCATATCGTGCGTAATTTAAACATGATGCAAATTTCCATTGGACTATGAATTCTGTCTTTAGACGATTAAGGATGACGTCTTTAGACCATGATGTACTGAGCCATGAATTACTTGATGCAAGATTCGCAGGCAATGAAATGATGTTCTCGGGCCATGAAAATGGTGCCTCCAAAACATGATGCCTTTAAATAGTGATGTGCAAACTGATAAAAGAGATCCTCAGACCATGACATGGTGTTCTCGGGCATGAAGATGGTGCCTCCGAACGATGACGCCTTTGGATAAGTTGGCGATATTTCAACCCATGAAGATGCAATAGTATGATGCTGGCAAGACAGAGCTTAGTCTTGCGAATTAAAGGGGCTGAGCTTAGCCCAAAAGGAAAGAGCAGTAAATAATGCTAGAGGCGTTGGTTTCTTTTGAGAAGTAAATGGGAGGCAGCGTTTAGCCTCGGAAGGCAGAATGGTAGCCCTATGCAATATGCGAATGTAGATGGAGGCAAGGTTTAGCCTCGGAAGGCAGAATGGTAGACTTATGCAATATGCGAATGCAGATGGAGGTAGCATTTAACCTCGGAAGGCAGAATGGTAGCCTTATGCAATATGCGAATGAAGATGGAGGTAGCGTTTAACCTCGGAAGGAAGAAAGGTATCCTTATGCAAGATACGAATGCAGATGGAGGTAGCGTTTAACCTTGGAAGGCAGAAAGGTAGCCTCATGCAAGATGCGAATGCAGATGGAGGTAGCGTTTAACCTCGGAAGGCAGAAAGGTAGCCTTATGCAAGATGCGAATGCAGATGGAGGTAGCGTTTAACCTCGGAAGGCAGAAAGATAGCCTTATGCAAGATGCGAATGCAGATGGAGGTAGTGTTTAACCTCGGAAGGCAGAAAGGTATCCTTATGCAAGATGCGAATGCAGATGGAGGCAGCATTTAACCTTGGAAGGCAGAAAGGTAGCCTTATGCAAGATGCGAATGCAGATGGAGGTAGCGTTTAACCTCGGAAGGCAGAAAGGTAGCCTTATGCAAGATACGAATGCAGATGGAGGTAGCGTTTAACCTCGGAAGGCAGAAAGGTAGCCTTATGCAAGATGCAAATGCAGATGGAGGTAGCGTTTAACCTCAGAAGGCAGAAAGGTAGCCTTATGCAAGATACGAATGCAGATGGAGGTAGCGTTTAATCTCGGAAGGCAGAAAGGTAGTCTCATGCAAGATCTGAATGCAGATGGAGGTAGTGTTTAACCTCGGAATGCAGAATGGTAGCCTTATGCAAGATTAAGGAAGGACAACAGAAATTCTTAGTTGGTGTTAAATTGAGGTAGAGCATTGTGATAATGAAGCATCATTTGTGCTGATAATAAATGTTGGCATGTGCGACGAGTTTGAGGAACGATGTTTGTCCTTTGAGCGGATAATATGTTTTGGGGATTTTGCAATTTTTTGCCTGCATCCAAAGAAAGATCGTGAGTTTTGTAAAGGGGGGAGGTTAGTTCGCATTCCCCCTGGCTCTGCTTGGCTCGTTTGCTTGATCATGATGATATTGTCTGTATCATTGGGGTAGCGTTCGCTAAACAAGTTGCTTCAGAAAAAATAAATATGCATGATTTTGTAAAAGTATAATATATAATCTAAAATAGTTTTATATGAACCGACAACATGACACGGCTCGAGACATTGCAACCTATCCTGCTGTAGAATTTTGAGGGTCCTCCTCAAAATTCACCCCTAGTTTGCTGGGTGGATGCCTCTGACTGTTGCTCGTGCGGCGATTGGCTGAACTTGCTTCAGAATTTTGAGGGTCCTTCTCAAAATTCTACCCCAGTTGGCTGGGTGAATGCTTGTGGACTGCCGCTCGCTTCAGAATTTTGAGGGTCCTCCTCAAAATTCTGCCCCAGTTTCCAATTGCGGGGAAAAATAAATTTTTACTGAATTGTGACCGAACCCATAGGGATGCCTACATATACCCTCTTAAACAGGAATCAGGTCAGGCGTAATTCAATTTACATCACAGAGAAAGCATAAATATTACACATAGTAGCGCTTGACTGCATCTGAATTGATCGGTTTCGGCAAAACTTCTCCATCCATTTCTGCAAGAATGAGTGCTCCTCCTGTCAGCACTCTATGAACCATGTACGTACCTTGCCAGTTGGGAGAGAACTTCCCCTTGGCTTCATCTTGATGCGGAAATATTTCTTTAACACCAGCTTCCCTGGTGTGAATCGCTTCGGCTTGACTTTCTTGTTGAAGGCCCTCGTCATTCTGCTCTGACATAGTTGACCATGACTTACTGCATTCATTCTCTTCCCGTCTATGAGGGCTAGTTGCTCATAACGGCTCCTTACCTTCTCTGCATCGCTGAGCTTAGCTTCTTGAATAATTCTTAGAGATGGAATATCCACTTCGGAAGGAATAACAGCCTCTGTACCATAAACTAGCATATCGGGTTTGGCGTTGATCTGCTTGGTAACTTCTTTTTTTATTTTCAAACTCATGTCGGGTTTGAACTTTCTGAGCTTTTGTTTCACCGGTGGACACGTTGGATTGGTTAGCAGTTTGTGAGCTACAATAGACGTACTTAGACCAGTCATGTCATCATACTACCATGCAAATACATCATCATACTCTTTTAGAAACTCTGTGTATTCTTTCTTTTCTGATGGTGACAAATGAATGTTGATG